>PVJO010000809.1:0-207241 GCA_004026905.1 Hystrix cristata | reverse complement strand
AAAATATTATAATTGATATTCTTGTATTCCCCTCTTAACACTAAGCACCAAGAAATGACACATTTTCCCATAAAGAAATGTTAAGATAATTTTGAGGTGAAAATGGATATTCATATCATTCCTTGCTTTTTTCAAAGAGACCATGATGGAAATAAATGTTATTAGCTGCATTGTGTTTAATTTAGATAAGCTTATAGAACTTAATTACCACGACTCACTATTTTAGTATAGGATATGGGATATTTTTTCATTGAAATAGTATGTAACAACAATAAATACAATTGTCAGCAAATGATTAAAATTCCTTAGAAATTAATTTCATTTCTCTGACAGTCACTGTCCCTAACCTTAAAAGGATGTGTTTTTTTTTTAGTTAATAAATAACCTTCCACCATACCCTACAGAAAGAACCCTCCCCCCCCGTGTGTGTGTTACTGCATAATGTGTATCCAAGCTGAGTGAAATTCAGCATAGATTACAAAACAATTCGTTGGATCAAACTTTCCAATTAAATTGTTTTCTTTCTCTTGGGTAAATATATCAGAAGAATGATTATCAGGTTGGTGAGAAACACAAAACTTTGACAGATAATTAACATTCATGTGCATTAGAAACAAGATTCTACATATTTGTCCATTAAAACCATAAAGGAAAAGTACAAAGAATTTCTAGTTTAGTTATAATATATATGTAGGTAACAAAAGTGACTTATAAAGGGTTACAGATTTTAGACGAAAAAAAATTCCATGCTCATTAACATTAAAAATGTGGTGTGCTTTAAAAGACAAAACACAAGCTTTGGATAAATTTTGTGAATATAAAATATCTCAAGTAATGTAAACATTCAAACATTATCCCTGCTGAAGAAATAATTTTATAAAATATTTATTTTAGGGAATTAGAATAATAGAAAATAGTTTGAAAAGCTGGAGTACCAAGTGGTCATTATTATAAGATATATTGATGGGTACTGGATCTATTTCACACCAAAGTTTTATTTGTTTTTATTTTTTGTAATAAAAGATATTACCTATGGAGTAGTTCTTCATAATATTTAATAACAGCTGCTATAACACCCTGTTGGCAATGCTGACAAAAATATTTCTCATGAAAGTTAAATGGTGAATTTGAGAACCAATGAAAATCTTTCAAATCAGATTCTGTTGAGATAGGGGCTCAAGATGGACACTAATAGAATTTTGGGTGATGGAAGCAAAATTGCCTTTGTATGAGTATTGTACTTTGTAAAGCACTCATTTTTTATTTAGTATCCTGGTGACTTGGTAACATGGATTGATTTGCAAAACAGCATTTTCTTTGAATTTATGTGGCAATTGTTTTATAACTTCCCCTCTGCCCCTTCCATAGAACATACTTAAGCGAAGTGTAATAGGTGCAATTCTTTTATTCACATGTAAAGAGTATCATTCTGTTACTGTCCTGCAAAGAATTAATATGATTAGAAAATCATATTGAAATGAAAAATAATGAAAAATGAAACATAAAAAAGAAGGGTCCATTATTCTTCAAATTAAGATATATTTCTATTATTTCTTCCTGACTCAAAGTAATACAGTAATACCAATAATCAACTGAATAATATTGAAAAGATTTTACTTAAAATTCTTAGACATATTTGGGGTTAATTTTTCAAAAATTCGATTTTTTTACTATAATATGATTGCAATTCTACAGGACACTCATCTATCTCTACTTTTAAAAATATTTTCCTTGTTCTAAAAAATGTACAAATTGAGTTGGGCTTGGTGGTGCTTGCCTGTAATCCCAGGAGACTGAGACAGGAAGATGCTTACAAGTTTGAGGCCAGCCTGTGCTACATACTGAGTTCAAGTTCAGCCAGAATGTCATAGACTCAGTCTCAAAACAACAGCAAGAACAACCAAAACAAAGCCCAAAACATTTTAAAAAAATATAGAAATCATCTTATTTCCCGATTGTTAGAAAGGGTCACATATTATATATTATATATTATACCCTATTATATATGTGACCCAACATATATATGTATATTATATGTGTATATATATACATATAATACATATATACATATGTAGTATAATATATGTACTATATAGTATATACATATATGTACATATATAGTACATATAGTAAAATATATGTACTATATGTATATACATATATACATATGTATATACATATAGTACATATAGTAAAATATATGTACTATATGTATATACATATATACATATGTATATATGTATACATATAATACATATAGTAAGAAGTTGTCCTTTAGGGGTTTATTCTCTTAAAATCACTGATATCATGAAACAAATCCTTACAGGAAATGCTGTACTGTTGAGCCACGATTCAAAATAACCTACCAAAATACAGCCCTAATTTTCTCTGCATAACAATCACATGTTGATAAAAAATTGTTTTTGTCAAAAGATTCAAGGCAGTTTCTGTGTGCATATTGTATATTTGTTTTGTTTTATTAATGTTTTATATATGGAAATGAAGTGGGTAATTTTTATTTCTCTAATTTTAGTGGTTTTTTTTTTACTAGCTTCACATTAAGCAAATAAATTAGTTAAGTGCAAAGTAATATTATTAGAGGAACTGTTCCAAGAATGTCTGTGAAATTGCATTTCAATACCCATTAGACATGGTTCTTTTTCTCTACAAACCTCTCTCCATCATTGAAAATGCAATTCTGCAGCATTAAGCAAAGGCAAATTTGAAATACAGCCTGATTTTCAATCAATGAGCTGCATCTACCTCAAATAAACACTGGAACCCAATTAAGGAGATGTAAGCTCTTCAGCCTGACCCGCTGACCATTTCCATGCTCTTCATTTTATCTGGAAAGTTTCAGTGGGGGGAAGGCCAGACTTCAGTTGAATCTAGTTTTTGGGAATCTGAATGGAGGAAGCTTCTCAGAAAACAGGGCACTGGGGAGAGGATTGGTACGTGGGAGACAGAAGGGGAAGAGACATAAATCAGCAGAAAAACATTTTCTATTATGTATCTATATGAAGAACATAAATAAAAAATGGAAAAGCCTGTTGCCCTATGGAAGGTAGTTTATCACAGAGTCTCCTTCCCAGGAACCTACCGCAGAGTTACCCTGTACCAGGGACGCTGGCACGGACCAGGTCCGGCGAGACACATTCTCCAGTTGACAAGAACTCTGATGCTGCCAAGCTGAATCAGGGTCAGTGCTCACTGATCACCCACTCATCCAAATCTACCGAGGAAAAGCTCCTCCGTAAACAACAAATTATATGCAGCACATTTATTGCTTACAGATAAGCAGAAAGGGAAAACAGAAAAAGGATTCATTATGAGGCAGTCTTCCATGGCTCAGGAGTGCTGCCCAGTGCGGAGAGAGTCTTGACTGTGTGTCCCCCATTTGCAACATGGCTATGTGATCTCAAGAGTTAGTTCACCCAGAGTTACATAGCTCAGAGTCACAAGACTCACCCTGCACATCTGCAGTTATTCCTAAGAATTTTAAGCAAAAAGGTGGGGAGAACAAAGTCAGTCTAAGGCTACCTGCAGAGTTCTACTGGAACAATGAATCCTCATTCTTTTCAAGAAATGGAATGATCTCATAGTGGCTCTATGAAGACCCATGAATACTTTTAGCAGTTTTGTTGGAATATATTCAGACAATTGGCACATCCTTCTGCAATCCAGAAAGCAAAATATCTATGGGTATATGCATCAGTATTTCCATAAAGTGACTTTATATTCTATTACGTTTATAAGAAGTCTACATATTGTATAGGGAAAGCAAGAGATAATCCTCAGAATTTAGTTAATTGCAAACATTTACTCCTTTTGGGAACTTCCCATGACCCAGTTCCTTCTCCTCCAAGAGAGATTTCTTACTGTAAAGCCAAATTGAAATATATAAGCTAAAGGCAGGCGAGGTTTGTAAAACAGTACTCCTAGTGGCGCAAAGTCTTGTGGGGGAAGATACATTCTAGATAACACACATGGATGGAGACTTCTCAAAATTAATAAGAACTGCCTATACCTGGATGATGATTTCTCTAGGAAAAGCTCCCTACCTATAGAAACGAGCTTTAAAAACATCCTTGGAGCTGGGAAGTTCCTTCTCACACTTAAAGGGAGACCTAGAAGACTTGCTTGATTTATCCATATGCTTCATTCTCTGTGAAAAACCCAAAAGGAAAGAGTAAATATTTCAGAGATAAGTATATAATTTTAAAGCTTATGTTAGATATAACATAATACCATATATATATATATATATATTTTTTTTTTTTTTGTGTGTGTGTGTGTGTGGTGCCGGGGATCGAACTCAGGCCCTCGTGCTTGCAAGGCAGGCACTCTAATCACTGAGCTAAAACTCTAAATGCCCATCAAATTGGACTAAATCAAACTTTAGGATTATATAAGGATGGTTATATTCTTGAGAAGGGTAAAGCAAACATTGGAAACATTGCTATGTAAGGTTAGCCAAGGCACACATTGACATCTTAGTGAATAGCCATGCGCTTACAGGCAATTGGACATGACTATAGTTGTAGGGATCTGCAGAAGTATCTAATATGTGTGTATGGAAATCCTGAAACAGACCAGGAGTGAGAAGAGGACAATCACTAAGACCAAACAAAATGCCAACAGGCCATATCTCCTGCTTCATACAGTGAAAAAACAGGCTTCTAATGATCTACAAGTCCAAGCATGAATCCTGTGGGAGAGTGGTGCGAGATAAAAGCTCTATCCTTAAGTCATCTTCCTTTACTGGATAACTAGACAAGGAGAAGTAATATTTTAAAAATATAGTTACTCCATTTAGAGAGGTGAAGTCGAGTCGTATGAGGATTTTCAAACGAAAGGGAGACAGGCAGGGAGAAAATAAACTCAACAAGGAAAATTATCTAGAGTTTCTGCTCTTACCTGTGTCTTGGTTTTTTGATCAAGTTTTTTGCAATTCTCAGATAACTGAGTTTGTTGTCATAACTTACAGGGACTGGGACAGAACGAACTGGACTTGAAAATTACTTGATTTTAGCCTTAAACCTGAATGTTACCAAGTTTCCAATAATTATGTTAAAGTACAATGTTTATTGAACAGATAATTCAGAGACGTATATCTGGTGTATATAATAAAATACTGTTTTCTAGTTGCTCTGAGATTATTCCAGTTGACCCTGATTCATCTAAGTGCACAATATTCATAGAACTGAAGTATTATAGTTCGCTTGCCCTGTGATAATAAAAACATTCTAATTTTATTCTACTAGATGTTGATTTTAATACTAAACTTGGATTTTGACAATCACACTTCCACCTTTGGCACAAATATACAAAACCTTACATGAGAAGGATTTTACTGGAACCCAGACTAAAACCATCTAGCAGACAAGATTTCTAGATTCTAGACACTGGGGAATCCTGGCACCCGTGGAATGGTTCGTTCATATGAGTAAGTCAAAGGTACTTACACTATTGAGTCCATGCATTAGTTAGCTGGGTGTTACTTGTGTTCCCAGGCAAGTTCAAAATATCAGTAATTTAAAAAAGATGATATCTATTTTCTCTTCTTATGAAGTCCCAAATTCGTTGTCTGATTGAACTGGTTCAAACTAGTTTGAAAGAATTGGGCACCAAACTTTCCTGAATTGTTTGATCACAGATAAATTTCTAATCACAGACCTTCTTTAAATATTCACTGATACACTGGGGTATGGGAGTTCTGTCTGTGGTGTATGGCAGAAGGTTATTTATACACCACAGAGTGTTGCCCTACCATATAGAAGGATAAACTTGAGCCATTTTTTAAAAATGGATGCATTTTGAGACCATAATTTAAAGTGAACTAAATCAAACACACAAGCTTAACTATTACATGGTTTTTCTTACAGGAGTAACCTAAAATATAAATAAAGAGCAAAATAAAATATAGGTAATAGAAAAGAAAGAGATAGATCTTCTCCAGATGGGAAAGGGAAGAAGAGATTGAAGGATGGGGAAGGGAGATGTGGAAAAAGAGGATGAAAAAAGAATTGAGATGTGTTCTGTACATATACCAACTTCCTACAAGGGATGTGATCATTATGCACAGCAAACTAATGAAAAACAAATTTGAACAAAAAGATTCACTTATGATTAGTTGTATAAAAAGCACAGTAATTGATAATAAAAACTCATTACATACAAATCATTTTACTATTATTTTTGCTCTACATGTTATTAACTTTTATTTTATCTGAATAGTAGAAATTTCATGTGTGATTTTTATATCGCTTCATAATTCTGTATTAAATGTTGAGACCTACAATCTCAGACACATGGTGCAACTTAAAAGTTATCAAAGACTACATTTACTAAATATTTTGTCACCACATAATATGGGTCACTAAATTTCCATCTTTCCTCTTCCAATATTAATATTTTTGTAATGTGCCTAATGATTAGGTCAATATTATCATTTAGATTTATGCTGCCAATATCACATTCTTACTGATTTCCCCATTAGTTAGGATAGCCCCAGCTATAATAACCACAAGACATCACAGATTTAATAAATCTGAACTTTATTTCTGGTTCACATAACTCCATGAATGTGTCCTGGTGTTCTCCAAATTATTTCTTAGTCCTGAAGTTTAGCAGTCTTTGATAATGGCTTCTAAGTTTCTCCCATAATTCCCCTATATCTGGCCTGAATGGAATAAAAACAAAGGGGGTGGGATACTTAAAGCCTGACTCTGGGCCAGGCCTGTGAGTGCCACACACTAAGTTTCCTGTCTTCTTTTGACTAGAACTCAGTTACAAATCATATCTAGCTTCAAGAGATGCTGAGAAATAGACACTATCAATGTGCATATTTAGAAAATGATATAGTCCTGCTGAAGAGCTAGCAAGTCTGTTCACACCCAGATGTGTAAATAGTCACACCTGCTGAATATTACCTTCAAACTTTCCACCAATATCTACTCAACCCTGCCCAAGCCAACACACATAGGCATGGTATACATAAATATCACCCTTACATCTTACTAAGGAAATTGAGCCCAGAGAAATGGAATGACTCTCAACAATCAAAGTGCAACTGACAGAAACAATTCCAGAAGCGTCTTGGCTATGCTTATGAAGATATGTGATGAAGTATCATCTACTCTGCCTCAACTCATACTCCCTTTCACATAAGGATTCTGGGAAATCTCTGGGATTTAATGCCTGTGTGGAAAGAAGAGGCATTCTTTATCATCTCTGGTTAGGATGGGACGTCCCAAACTACCTCAGGACTCCTCAACACAGTTCTTTCACCTGGACAAACTCTCAGTAGCTAAGGCAGTGTGCAGAGAGAGCAGTAGGGATCCACGCAATTATTTAGTTTGATGACTCCTGTTTATAGCATCCTGCATCAATAAACTTCTTCATAAATCTATTTGGGATGGTTTTACTAATGCTAAAAATAGTGTCTTTACATTAAGCCAAATTTCTCTCCTTTTTAGTCCCACACACTGTTTCCTAACTGAACTTTGGGGAAAATAGTGAATTTTTTCTTCCAAGTCACAGATTTTTTTTAAGTACTAGAAAATGGTCACACATCTTAATTTTCTGTTTTGTGATAAACACAAGTACTTTACCTGTCTGTTGTGTGGTGTCAGTCTGTAGTCTTTATCTTCCTCAATACATTCGGGAAATATGGTCTCTTGAAGACAATTTAATTTTCCTAGATGGGTTCTGGGCAATAGATTAGGAATACTTTCAATCATGAATGATGCAAACTCTCTTATTTCTTCTTCTTCCATTGTGGTTTCTCTTAGAAAATTATTACTCTTCTTCCCCCACATATTAATAATTATTATTTCAACATTAAACCATCTTTCTCATTATTTATTTTACCACAAGTCCTATCTCTTCCTTATCACTGTATCTACACTATATTTCACAGTAATGAGTTTTATTTTTACTCATGTAGATACATCAGCTTCTGCTGTCTCTAAGTTTACATTTCAATCACTAATTTTCTATCCTAAACACTCCAAGTCAGTAACTCTATTTTCCCACAGTAATCAATGCATATTTAATATTTCATTGATTTTTGTACCACTGTTTGGCATAATTTCAGTGAACTAGCATTTCTTAGTTACATGGTACCAGAAAATAATTTTCTTTTGTCTCTAGTAACATCAACATCAGCATATTTGATTACGAGTGACAATATATTTAAAGATAAAGCTGACTTCCTGATTTAATGCTTGATTCAATTTCCTTTTTAGACCCAAGAGGGAGTTATTTAAGAGATCCCAATTAAGAATGATTTGAATTAATTGGAACAACATAATGTACACACTGCATTGCATTCCCAATTAAGTTAGTAAGAGAAAATATTCTGCTGACAGCGTGTTTTTATTGGGCTAATAGTCATTATTTACGTATCATCAATTCTTTATCTAATGTCAAGTATTTTGTTTCTTCTGAACACAAATAGGCATTATTAAGAAACAAAAATACCAATGAATAATAGATACACTTAGTAAATAGAAATGTTTGGCAAATACAGAATAAATTGATGAATCTGCAAGTACCCAATTCTTTACTTTTGTGCGTATGTATGAATTTGATATTAACACAATGTATGACTTAGCTCACCCTCTGGGGCCTATTCTGTCGTGAGATAAGAGCCAAATTTATCGGTCCTTTGTTGGTGTCTGTTTGAAACTGGATCATGCAGAGATTCTTACTATGTTTAGATTATTTGTAAAATTAAATTATTCTTAGGGTATAAAAATTTTATGTTGACATTTTAGCTTGGTGAGTATTACTTTCATAATATTGGTTTTGAATCTTAAAATATTAGCTTTAGGCTAATCTATTAATATTTGAAATTATTTTATTGTGTTTAGGATCAAGTTTCACTACTTAATTATTTTTATCCCTTCTGGTATTTTTAAATAATTTGAATAAACAAAGACATGATTTGAATTTACAACATCATTGTTTTGAATATCAGATCTGCTAATTATTTTTGGGTGACAGCATGTAGCCCACTTAGCTTGTGCAGTTCTCATTTTACTTAAGTGTAAAGTTAAGAAAACAACATTGGTCTTATCAAATATTAGTTCTTGAGTGAATGTGTGTGTTTTTGTGTGCGTGTTTGTAGGTGAGTTTCTGTACTGTTGTGTGTACATAGGAAAGGAGCAGTAGGTGCTCAGGGGAAGGCAGAGAAGGAGAGAAAGAGAGAGGGAGAGGAAGAGAGAGGGAGACAGAGACAGCGACACAGAAACAGAGAGACTTATTTTGGATCAAAAAATTCTCCCGTGGAATGTTAATTGCACAGAGGAAAATCTTTATGTACAAGTAGTAGAACATCTTAATAAGATACTCTGGTATATAAAACAATTTTAGTCCAATAATTTAACTTGGAAATATGTGCCTACTGCATGTATATAGAATGAGACTAATCCCTCTTCCACATGACCTATCTGATTTAAGTCAACTCCAAATTTTAGCTGATGTGCATAAAAAATGCTCCCTCAATGAATTAAAAAACTAATTTTAATAGAAATCAATATTTTAAAAATATATCTAGAGTGCCAGAATATCAGTTCAACTGCTCTCCCCCTCAGTTCACTAGTTTACCGGTTGTGGTTTTCAGGGTTACAGACCAGACTTAATTGAAGCTGAGTACCAAGTCTTATTTCCAAAAGCAGATGAGATCTTCCTGTTTCCCAGAAGCTATTATAGTTTCATTACAACTAGTTTTGTGAGGCAAGTACCCAGACTAATGAAGTCTAATTTCCTACAGATTAAAAAAAGAGAAGTGATAAGATATCGCTGATGTTAGGTAAAGAAATTTCGAAAGTAGCACATTTATTCTGTTAAATTACTCGTGAACACGGGAGCACACGGAATCAGACCGCAAAAGCCACTGATATTTTCCTCCTGTGGGAGCTGTAAGAATATAGAGAATTTCAGAGGCTGTTCTATAATCGTAAAACCTTTCATATAAAAACTCTGTGGGTGATCTAATTTGAAGATAAACTAATAACACAGGTCAAAACTTGCTAGGCAAGAAATCTAAAGAAAATATGTAATTGTCCCCAGTAAGAATCTAAGCAATATTTTTATTCTCCAAACCACTACAAGAGAATGTTTTTTGTAGGTTGGCTTCATATAGCATCTATTTTGGAGAAATGAGTATATGGATGTAAGAACCTATCTTCTTAAAAAAATTACATTTACAAATATAGAATATCAGAAAGTGTTATTTAGAAAATCAATCATCAGTTTACTACCAAAAAAATTAGTTGTTTGAGAAACTGTCTTATGTTATAAGAAGTCTTAAAAAGCACATTATTTCTATCATAAACCATTAAAATTGGCTTATAACCAGGGGAAAAATCCTTTAAAATCCCTCATTGCTACAATTCACAACTCGTTTGTTAGAGTCTTTACTGCCCTCAGCTTTGCCTTGGGCCATTAACTAACAAACCAATCATTAACTGCTAGTAATGACCATTTTCCCAGGGATTATTGCTTAATTGAACTCTTGTGCAGGACCCATTATTTTTTAAATGTCACAATAACTACACATTACTACATTTTTCTATGATATCAGCACCTCCCAAAATAAACAATATAAATGTCAGAGAATTAAATTGTTCACTGTACAGACTATTTAAAATGCATTACTTTAATGAACAATTTTGATGTTTCAGAAAAATGTTCTCGTTTCTTTTCATTCTCCTGAGCATATCCATCATGTAACTTAGATGCAGAATTAATGTGTATTTTTCTTCAGTAATATACACAATGTCAAGACATTTATATTAGTAAACTGTGTTATATATTCATCTGGGTAAGGCATATTTGATTATTAGCATTCTGCTGCTGAGAAACTAGGCACCATCGCTTGTCTGTTGCCATGGAAATAAATTAGGAAGGATAACCTGCCTACTTATCAATTTTTATTAATGCAATCAGCCTACCTGCTTAACCCATAAGTAACAATAGCACATTTAAACTAAGCCAATAAAGCACTGTAACTCTAGGGGTGCCAGTTAAAGTAAATAGGATAGAAAATTGCTGAAATAAAAAGTCTGAGTTATGTGTCATAGTTTTGATGTGCCCCATTAATATTACAGGGTAAAGAATGTTGCCATTTGAGAGGCCTTTAATGGTGGAATTACCATCAACTAACATTTATTGAGAGGAGAAGAGGCAATTGAGACAAACCAAAAGGGATGCAATAAAATACAATTGACCTCCTACTGTGTTGAGACAGTTTATAGGTGTATGTGTTAAAATTTGAAATTAAAGGAGTACCAAAGCTAGCCAAATAAAGATGAACAACATGGAATGTTTGCTTGTGATTATTCAATTTATATTACATTGAAGTTCACCTTTCTAAGGTCTAAAAAGAACAAAGCTTACTAAGTCAATCAATAGGAAGTTAGAAGGTCAAAAAGATAGTTAACCTGCAAAATATAATATACTTATTTTTAAGGACTCTGGACTATTGTCTACTTGCTAACGAAGATCCAATTAGACTTAGAAATAATTGAAATTTTCTCCTTCTAATTCAGGCTCACTTGATCTTGAATGCCTACAAATTACTGAGATTTCACCAAATGACTACTTTCAGCAACTACATATACTTTTATTTTCCAAAAGAAAAATTAAATCGCTTAGGTATCACTATCTATCATATATTAAAATAATTAAAGTACAAGAAAAATGACCATGTTATGTGACTCTTTTTATTTTTATCTTTTTGTTCAGAGAAGCTAAATTTAATGATTAACACTGTGGTAGACTTACTGTTGTGGTCAACTTGAGCAGGAACACCTAGCTGGACTGAGCTGATGTGGTTCTGGGCGTTGAAGAGCCACATGAAGTTTGCTGCTGACTCAACACAAAAATAGAACAGGAGGAGAAGATAGAGGCTGGCTATTTCCCAGAAGAATCTCTGTTGTGGCTGATTCTGCTGAAGGAAATTCAGCTGTTCTCATCACAGGAGGAGTTTGGGGCCTTGCTGTTGTAGTTGGGGATAGCTGCTGTTTGCTGTACGTGAGCTCTGATCTTCATCTCCACTGTGAGCATCATATCCTGGTTCCAGTATAGATTTCTTCAGCCTTTTAGTGCAGGCACAGACTTATATGAGACAGTACCGTGGGCTTCCAGGCCTTGACTGGCTCTTTCAAGTCTCTAGTGCATAGAGAGACATTTCATAATCTTCTTGCATTTGGCTTGTGTGTGTGAATATTGTAATATATAGATGTCCTGTATTAAATTTGCTCACTTTCAAACCATTGACTCTAGAAAGGTAACTAATACAATCATCATCACTCTCATAGTGACAAGAGATTAATAACAAAAAGTTAGAATTAAACTAAGTTAAGCTAATTTTGCAAAAACAAAATAAGTTTTTCTTGGACTTCATAGTTAATTGAATTATAATTTCCTCCTGGGTGGTCAATAAAAATACTTTTTCAAATGCTCTTTCTGTATTTATACTATAAAGTAGATTATCAAATACAAGATCAGCCTCTCTATGGATTCTATCTGTCCAATCAGATCTGTGCCTTGGGGTGGCCACAACATCCTTAACATTGAAAAGACAAGGCTGGTAGGGAGGTATTTAATATGTATTATGCCATGCACCAAAACGAGGTGAAACCTTAAAAAGTATACTGTCTCCTTTATCAGCAGAATAATACAATGCAGTGAAATACATATTTTTGTCTATTTGACAATAAGACATTGAACCCTTGAAAGGATAAGTGACATTCCAAAATGATGAAATTTTTTCATGGCAAAGAGAACTAGAATGAGATTTGGTGTTACTCTGTACAGTACTAGAACTGTAAGCTCTTTTCCTTGACTTCCCAATAATATACTTTTGCTAAATAATCGTTGAAAAAGCAACCGATGCAGAGGTTGTGGGTAACAGAGTAGAAGTGTTTGGAATAAAAAAAAGTCTAGCATACACATGGTTTTGGTTATAATTAAATACATAATTCATATCTATGCAAGTACATTTAAAGGCACATAAATAAATCTGCCAGGTACAGTTTTTAATTTCAGTTTAGTTTATAAAATAGTTATAACAAGATACAAGTCACTTCCATTCACAATTAGGTATAATGTGATCTGTAGATACTTTCATAGGTGCTTTTTATCAACTTAAGTAAGCCTCCTTCACTTCCTAGTTTGTTAAATACTACTATCGAAGAGTGTTACATGTAGTCAAGTAATTACTTCTTTAATATTGGGATAATTATGTACCATTTTTAAAATTTTTAATTGGTAGGCTACATTACATTGATTTATGTTTGAAGTTAAATCAATCTTGAATTCCTATTATAAGTCCAACCTGGTCATAGTGAGATTATTTTAATTCTATGATTGTTTGTACAATTTGCTGGTTTCAGTTCAATAAACTATGAGTAGGATAAATGCAAAAGAGTCACAAATATATCACAATGAAAATGCTACAAACCAAAGAGACGGAGAAAAGGTTCAAAGCAGCAAGGGAGAAAATAGCCATCCCTCACAAGGGAACTTCAATAGTTTAGCAATTTACTTTTTAACAGAAAGAATAAAGGCCTGAGGCAATGCCACAATATACCATATTCTATGAGATTATAGAAATTGTCCATCAAACAATCTATATACAAAAAAGTGGTCTTTCAAAAACAAAGGTAAAATGGATACACTACCAGATATTCCAAAACTAAGCAAATTTATTTTCAGAAGATTTACCTTGAAAGAAATAATAAA
The DNA here is from genome assembly GCA_004026905.1 of Hystrix cristata. Lineage (NCBI taxonomy): Eukaryota > Metazoa > Chordata > Mammalia > Rodentia > Hystricidae > Hystrix > Hystrix cristata. The sequence goes on along the minus strand of PVJO010000809.1, from coordinate 193,486 downwards.
TTTGGGAAGTTCAAGGAAATTGATTCTTGGAATATCTTTTCTGCTCATTTCCCTCATTTCTTCCTCTAATCCTATGATTATTTGCAGGTAGGTGGAACAAGAGCTACATCTTCTGGAGGCTCTGTTTTCATTCATTTTTCTCCATTTTCCAGACTGCTTAATCTGTCAATTTACCATCAGATTTGCTAATTATTTTTTTTCTGTCAGTTCAAATCAACTGTTGAGTCTCTCTAGTGAACTTTCTATTTCAGTTATTATACTCTTTGCTCTAGAATTACCAATTCATTCCTTATTTTAAAATGTCTGTATATTTATTTATAACTTTTGCTTGGTTATACATTGTCATCACATCTTCTTTGACTTCTTCAATCAAATTTTCTTTTGATTTTTGAACATATTTTTTTCTTGAAGTCTTTTACTGCTCATTCCGACATCTAGTCACTCAACCAGATTCAAAACTAAGTAGAAAGAGATAATTCCTGAAAATATCACTGAAATTTATTTTCTGATCTTAAGTGGGCTCCTACAAGGTATTTCTCTCTTGATTTTCTCAAGCAAAGTAGCTGGCATACACAATTTAGTCGATTTGCCCAATGCTCCTAATAATTGTCTCTTGATTCTTTTTTACCACAACTTCTACCGTTTTGGAGACCAGTCTTAGGCATGAATTTCTCCACACATTATTGTAACTGAATATAGAAATAAGCTCTTTTGTGAAGTGATTATGAGCTCTGTGTTTGATGAATTGTTTTTCTGAGCCACATCCCTGGAGGTGGGAATGGTGATAATAATGCCTTTATTGCTTTCTTTCTGAGTTATACTAATGTTTTAGTAATTGATTGCTCCATGGGTTGAAACATTCCACTATAATAACAAGGAGTCACTACTTTGTAAGCTAGGACAAGAATAGTTAGGGCCTATGTGTATTCAGAGGTACCAAACAAAAGATACACATACTATTTCATGATTCACGATTATTAGAAAAAAGAACCCTCTCCATACTCACATGTCCCCAATCTTCCTAGAAATACAGCCGTCTGGTTGAGAGCTGGGAGAAGAGCAATTCTGGTTCAAATACTCCAGGCTCTTGCTGTTCATGCAGTATTTTGAGATTTTCTGAAATAAGTGTCTCTTTATTGCCTCTATGTCTTTAAGATGATTTCCTGAGACTTTAAATAGGTTTTTTAAGTAATTGTCACCAATTTCACTGGCAAGAAGATTCATAGAGCTTTTCATTGTGTCATGCTGTAAGTTTAATTTAATACCATTTTAAATATATGAGAAAACTAATAATAGAAATTAATACAAGACACTGTAAGATTATATTTTCACTTTCAAAAATTTAAAGACAGCAGTGTTGAAGAAAGATATTAACCTGAGAAGAAAATACAGCCTTGAAATCTGGCGCCTACTGTGTGACTTAATCCTCTGAGGTTTTCTTTCAAGGTAAGCCTGGGATTTCACAGTTCATGATAACCCGTGCTTACGGGCTTAGAGTTCTGCAACTGATCTTGTAGATTCCCACTTTCAAAATATAATATATTGTACTTAACAAATCAAAACAAGTTTCTAATAATTAAACTGTCTATCTAAAATACACTAAACTCTCCTTTGTCACACTGTTTTGTTTGTTGACAAGTTGTTTTGGTGGGGGGAAGTTAGAGAAAGTAAGAATTGCACATTATTTCTTTGTGATCAGAATTTAACTGAAAAAAAGCTAATAGTTTTACCAAATTTGGGGTTGTTGAGTGTGTTATATTTAACATCCTATGCAGTAATTAGAGGAATGGAAGGTACTTCTTTTTTTTAGTCTTGTCCTATACTGGTTTCAAGAAGGAATCATTGGATTTGTTTCCATGACACACACAACTTAGAAGTTTAAAATGTCAATTACTTCTAAGATTCAGAAAACTAGGAAATGTATTTATGCTTAAAGAACATACTAATTCTGTCTTGCGTGGATTTTAGGTTCGACTATTCTTAACATCATTTTTTGTTGCTTCTTAAAATCAGGCTTAATTTCAACTCAAATTTTTGAGGTACATTGTTAGGGGCTCAGAGATAAAAGTGGAAAATAAAATACAGAAGAGCAGCACATATTATGCAGAGGTCTGATTTTCTTTCAGAAAGTTCTGGGCAGGAGACAATCTGCAAATCAGAGGCAAAAACCAAGTCAGTGTTGAAGAGTTTTGTCAAAATGGTTGCTATTTGGCTCCTGTTACATGCATGAGTCTGACTCATTCCACAATAATTGGATAAAACAACATTCCAATTATGTCTGAAAGCTTGGACATTGGCTTCTGGAAGATTCTGAAGAAAGACTTTAGAGTACGCTTTTTGATAGTAAGGGAGGAGAATGGTTTTTGAAAACACGAAGTCTAGACCATGACACGACATCCAATAATTTATAATGAACAGTAATAGCATTTATAGTTACATCATTTAAATTCATATTTTATATAAATAATGCAAACCACTGTACATAATTTATATCTGCTGTCAATAATCTTAGTATGAAAACAATTTTAAAATTTTACAGATAAGAAAATTGAGATCTGCCAAGTTTTAGTTAGTGGTTCAAAGACACACAGAGGATTCAAAGGCATATAGGAAATTAAAGCTTTTGAGAGTATGTGCAATTACTATCTACATTATTTTTAATCCATCTTGAAGATATGAATGTAGTTTATATCCTTAAATCTATAAAAATAGCAGTATCCTTCAGCCAATGCAGGAATAACAAAGAAAGGTGTTTTGTGTGTGACATTAATATGATATAATCATTATAATTTTAACACATCACATTGTTTACTAACATGTTTTAAGTCTACTTAAAACATTATTTAATTTTAAATTTGATCCTTGCTCCTATGAATTTGAAAAATAATTGTCTATTGATTATATATAAGATTGATTAAGAAAAACTTTAATTTTATAAGATAAATAGCTTTTAATTTCTAATAAAATTAATTACTTATAATTTATTCTGAAAATATCCAGATCTCCAGATTTAAAAATAAGGTAACATAATTATTGTTCATATTTCTGTTTTAATATGTAGCATATAATTTATCATACATAATAGTTCTCTTATGTAAATTTAATAAATTTAAAGATTTTAGTACTCTAAACATGATGATACAAAGTTGATTATTATTTAAACACTAAAGTGACATTCATGAAAAGTAGACAGCAGAAGCCCCCTAAGTGGAGTATTTTTATTTTTAATAATTGTAAAACTATATAACATCCTGAATGTTAACGAATAAAACTTACCATAAAGGCAAATCCAACATTAATTCTCTTTAACCACATGAATAAGCTTTAGAGTTAAAATTAGTAATAATTAATTCATAATTCATATATGAATTCCAATAAGAAATCTTGTCAATAATCAAAGTCCAAAAAAATATACTGACTTTGGAGTTTCATAGAAATTTTAGAATTTGTAGCTTTAATCTGGGCAGATGACCTTCTAATTATAGATAATTTATAAGATACATGCCACATAGCAGACATACACAGTTACCACAAATCTTACAAGATAAAATAGGGACAATTATCTAGCCTCAATTCCTTAAAAAAAAAAAAATCAAAAAAAACTGGCAATGTTATACATTTCTTCCCAGTACTCATTAGGTAATAATGTGTCTTGATAAAAATCTTTTCCTTATTTTATAAAATTCTATATTGAATATAGAAGTAAATTCTCTTATACAATGTACAAAATACCAAAACATGCATAAAATAGCATTTCTCACAATGGGTTTATCTGGGTTAGCCAAATGAGATGTTTGGATGAAAGTAAATGTTTTTCTTTTCCAGCACTGATAGAAAGCCTAGGGTTATTTTCAGATAAAATGTAAAGTTTACCCATTCTAAACACATTCACTTTAGCAATTCCATCTTACTGAGTTCAGAATACCTTATGTGGTACCTCTGAAGTTCTTGAAGTTAAGTACATAAGAATTCGATATTTCTCTGCAATCATTGATTTTGTTTACAAAGATCTCCAGGAAGGAGCACAGTGTGTTTGAATTTATCCTACTGGACTTGGTTTGTCCCTTGCCAGTTTACAGAAAAACAAGAGATAAAAATGCTTTAAATAAAATCCAGTTGCAAAAATGATTGTGTATATGTGTACATGTTGTTTTTATTTGATCAAAGGTAGATGTGAAGGATTCCACCAGAAGCCTCCTAGAACTAATAAATGTAACAATGTAACAGCAAACAAAATCAACACACAAAAATCAATAGTGTTTCTCTACTCCAATAATGAACCCATGGAGAAAGAAATTAGTGAAACAATACCATTTGCAATAGCTTCAGGAAAAATTAGATTCTTAGGAATTAACCTAATCAAGAAGTGAAAAATCTCTATAATAAAACAGTAGTACTCTGAGAAAGCAGATGGAAGATGACATTGAAAAATGGAAGGATATCCCTTGTTCCAGGAGAGGCATATTAATGGCCATAAAACCAAAACTAACACAAAGATTAAATGCAATCCCAATCAATAAACCAATAGCATTCCTAGTTACCAGAAAAAAGCAATCCTTTAATTAATTAATTTGGGAAGTTGGTATGTGGAAGTAAAGCAACTTTAAACCCTTCTATCTCTTGGTCCCCTTCCTGTTTACAAAAGATCCATTTCCCTGTTTCCTATTATATGAAGAGACAAAATAGCAAAACGATCCTAGGTAAAAAGATCAAAGCAGGAGACATCACAATCCTGAAGTTAAAACTATCATGCAAAGCTACAGTGACTAAGAACATCATGGTACTTGATGGCACAGAACAGCCCTGAGAGTCAATGGAACAGAATAGAAGATGAAGAAATAACCACGGACACATCTAGTCATCTGATTTTTGACAGAGGGACCAAAAGCATCCACCTGAGAAAAGATGACCTCTTTAATACATGATACAGGAAAAATCTGCTATACACATGCAGAAGATATTTCTCACCATTTGCTAAAAATGTATCAAACACCTACATATTAAAAAAAAATAATCTGCTAGAATGTAAAATAGGTATAATTCTTGAAGGCATAGGCATAGGTAAAGACTTTCTTAAAGAATCCCAATTACATAAAAAGTAACATCAAGAATCAACAAATGGGATTATACCAAATTAAAAACCTGCAGCAAATTAAAAGCCAAAATATAAAAGCAAAGGAAACAAGTGATAAACTGAACAAAACAACTACAGAATGGGAAAATTTTTTGCTAGCTACTCCTTGAAGAGAGGACTAATATCTAGAATGTATGAAGAACACAAAACTTAGACACCACAAATAAAAGACCTAATAAAAATGAGAGATTGAAGTGAATAGACACTTCACAGAAGAAGTATCAATAGCCAATAAATAGGTGAAAAATGATCAACATCCCTGGGTATTGGAGAAATGCAAATTTGAGCAACGCTGAGATTCCATCTTACTCCGGAAGGAATGGCCATCATCAGGAAATAAAATAATAACAAATGCCACTGAGGCTGCAGGGAACAAACAGCCCTTCTGCAGTGTCGGTGGGAGTGTAAACTAGCACAGCCAGTATGGAAATCAGATTGGAGTTTTTTCAAAATTTTAAAAATAGAAGTTCCATTTGATCTGAATAGTCTTCTTCCAGGCATCTTACCCAAAGAGTAGGCCATCATATTACAATGACTCATGTCTACTCGTGTTTCTATCAAAGTAACTCATAACAGCTAAATCTTCGAAGTATCCTATATGTCCAACAGTGGATGAGTGGAAAAGAAAGTGTGATATGCAGTATATAAACAACAGAGTACTACTTTGTCATAAAGAAGGGTAAAGGAGTCATTTGATAAAAATGGATCCATTTTGAGGTCATAATGTTAAGTGAAATAAATCAGACACCCAAGGATAAATATTGCATAGTTTTTCTTATATGCGAAAGCTGAAATACAACAAATTTAAAAATAGATAATCCAGTAAGTCCCCAACTTACAAATGAGTTCCATTCTGGGAGAACATAAGGCAGATTTGCTCATAAGTACAACAAAGTGAATCTTATACACCTTTGACACGAATGTACAGTGCAAAGCACAAAAAAAAAAAAAATCTACACACAAATAAAGTAAGTCTCCAGTTGTATCATACTACCGTACACTATCACACTGCACAGTAAGCACACTGCAGCACACCTGTGACAATCTCGGGCTGACATATGAGCTACTTCTGCTATTTGTTCAAATCCAGAAATGCTCATAATGAGCTGTCCATCTGTATCTGTGAAAGTTTGCAAATCTATGTTCGTAAGTCGGGGACTTACTATATATAATAGGGAAATAGATTCCTGGCAGACAGAAAGAGGATCCAGAGAAGGAGCAAGGGGGCAGGGAAGTGAGAGAACACAGAAGTAAAAACAATTAAGATGTGTCATATATATGTACCGACTCACCATGATGAATGCAATCATTACATATAGCAGACATGTACTAATGATAAAATTGCAAATGTGAAAGATGAAATCCTGTACATTGTGAAAATAAATATAGGTGGCGTCATAATGACCTCTGACTCTCTGCTATTCAGACATGTACTGGGACCTAGATTTTTGTTGTTGTTCATGAAATGTTATTTACCTTCTGAAAGGGCGTAATACATTTAATTAGTGCATAATGGTGTACGTCCTGACCAAAAGTGGGACTGAAAGTCAATACTTATTCCAACTTCTGAAACTCTCACCATCTACAATCTGTTACCGATCACCAACGGGAAACAAGAAACAGGCTAATTCTTTAGGCAACAAAGTACTAGGTATTAATGGCTGAAATGATTATTGAGAAAACTGCCAAAACCCACTTTAAGGTGAATGCAGCTGAATTTAGCCACAAATAATGTCTTAAATTAGGAGCTTTGTTATTATTGCTTTGTTCTTGCTAAATATATTCGAAGTCATCAGCATTATAAATGTCAGTGAAATATGGGGAAGTTTTATTAACCTATTTGACATATAAAATGTTTTAGACCTATATAGAGTTGTATCTTCAAAGTATCAGTTCAGAAATGATATTAAGTCAAATTAATCACTTCACAGTATATCTTACTGTGTTTGTAATAATTTTTGTGCCATTTCAGAGAATTTCTTAATAATGATTTCTTTTACAGATCTCTGAAAGTGTAAATTATCATTTCATACCTCGTTATTTTTTAGGTTTAAATATATATGTCCCATAGTTTATTTTTCACACAAAGCATATGAATATAACAGCTGCACTGTGGTACTCAATTTTATTCAATTCACTCATTAATGAACTACATTTGTGCTTGGGAACGTATTTTTAGAAATGTGTTCCCCCAACATGATCTCTGATCTATAATTACCACCAAAAGACAGATAAGTTCCATTTCGAGTAAGATAGATGTGCTACTTTAGTACTTTAATGAGAAATTTAAATTTATTTTCAAGAACACTTCAGTTAGTCCAGGTTATTTTCAATATGTATAAATACAAGCACTCAATGTCTGAAGAGGGAAACCACTAGTTAGCTGATTATAGTCCTGTATCGTAGGTAGTCAGCATGGGCCCAATATAAACTTACCTGAAGTTCCCTTGATTAATTTATCCCAGAATGAGTTACCTTTGCATGAACTTTACTCACCTCTGAACGACCTCTGTCTACCTTATGGACGGTATCTTGCCCCTGGAGCAGGGCTGATAAACACCAGAAAGAAGAGCAACTTCTCACTCACCCCTTTCCCTCAGGGTGTAGCTCACCTGAGAGATGGCTATTCCCGGGACTTGGCATGCAAAACCACCTGAGCACCGTACAGGCTGTAGGAGAAGTGAACTCCTTCATCTTCACAGTCACATTACCACTCACAGAATTCAAATGAAATACAGCTTTCTATATCAAACAATGAAATATTTATATATTGTATTTAAGATAAAGATAAAGTGTACATAAGGATGTGAAACAGTAAAAACGTCTTTTATTGGGAATAGTTTTATAACCAGTTTTTTTATTTTTGATATATTATCTCAAGAAGATATATAGAAATTGAGAGATTATACTTAAACTACAAAGAAAAAATATTTTCAGTTTGCCACGAAAATGATGGTTCTTGTGTGCCAACTGTCTGCATGGATCAGAATAACTTTGAATGCAACAATAAATAAAAAAGATGAAACTGGGAGAATACAAAGTATAAAGACATATTTTCCATATAAAATGTAGTATCAGGAAGAACAATATATATATATATATATATATATATATATATATATATATATATATATATATATATATATATAATTTTTTGCCAAGTTACCCTACTAATAAATGTCTGGAAGATAATGGTCACCAATTTGAGCACCTCTTGTAATTATAGAGGCCAAAGGTAACGTGTATTAATCTCATGATGTACAATAACTTTAATATTAAAATATTTACACAAATTTTTCTTTTCCTAATGTATACATGTTACATTTTTTGGCAGAAATTATATATATATACAAATAGACACATGTATACATACATAGGATATTTGTGATTTATATTAGTATATATGTTAAATTATCTTCTTAAGAAAATAATTCCATGTTTTGAATTTAAATTATCGTTCCCTGTAGACAAGAATCTTATGTGAGGAAAACACAGGAGACATTCGTGAAAAATCACTTTCCAGGAACACATGGAGCTCATTTTCCAATTAGCACAAGGTCAAAATAAGTATTTTTGAATGAAAGAAAGTTCCTTGTTTATTTTCATTCAATATTTTTCTAGCTTTTATAAAAGGGAGAAATAGATTTTGCAAGTGTGACTAATTTATTTGTACCACCCACTTATCTTAAAACAACATGTATGTATGTATACATATTATATATGTTTATATATTTATATTTCAACACATTTATTTTATTTTTAACAAATTTAGATTTTTAACAAGTTAGGAAAATATGTACATCAGCACATTTCTCACTATTTTTTATAGTGAAATATAAAATGGGGAGAGTAATATGGAAAACCACTGTCCTACACTGCTCTCCTAACATTCACAATTGCCAATTTATGACTAAATTTGTTTTAAAAATCTCCCTCTTTTTCATCAAATTATTTTGGAGAAATGCTCATGTATAATATGATTTAATATTATATAAATGATTCAGCATATATTTAAAAATTATTTTAAATCAATGAAAACCATAATACTGCTTCAAGCATTCTATATCTCTTGGAAACAAATACAAGAACAGAAAAATCTCAGGATGAAGTAAGATTTATTAAAAAAAAAAGTCAAGTGGAAAATACAGAACTGAAAAAAATAGTAACAGAAAGAAGGCAGAACTTCTTAGATGAGCTCCTTAACAGGAAATCACTGACTTTGAGCACAGTTCAAAAGAATTTCCTCAATCTGAACAACACAGAGGAAAGAGAATTTGAAAAAAAAATGAACAAAGTCAGAGCGAACTCTGAAATAATAATAAGGTGGAACATGCACACCATTAAGTCCTTAAAGTGAGGAGAAAGTTATGTGGCTGAAACTATTAAAAGAAATGATGGCCAAAAACTTCCCATATTTGGCAAAAGACCTGTGCCTATTGATGTAGGAAGTTGAGAAACCCCAAATATGGCACACCCAAAGTTATCCAGGCAAACATACTACGATTGAGCTTCAGAAACCTAAAAAAAAAAAAAAAAAAAAAAAAAAAAAAAAAAAAAAAAAAAAAAAAAAAAAAAAAAAAAAAAAAAAAAAAACAAACTTAGATGCAACCATAGAACACATTGCCTACTAGGGAACAGTGCTTGAATGACACTGTGTTTATCATCTGAAACCACAGAGACCAGAAGTATTAGTACATTTTGGCAAGTGCTAAAAAAAAAAAAAAAAAAAAGTTACCCATGATTTCTATATTTAGCTAAACCATCTTTCAAAAATGTTAGTAATATTAACATATTTGTAGACAAAAGACAAATAAGACTTTCTTTTTAAGACAGCTTTAAAAAGCTCTCCAAATGAAAAGGATTGATTAAAGATGGTGCCTCAGAAGTTCAGAAGCTGTATTAATCATTTCCCCCTTGCTGGGACATCATACCTGTCATCTACAATTTAAATGAGGAGGGCCTTATGTAGGCTCACGGTTTCAGTACGTGGACAGCAGGCTTCCAAGGATGAAGCGGGATGGTAGAGAGGCACTACAGAAGAAAGGTACTCAGTCCGTGGAAGCCAGAAAACAGAGAGAAGGGAAGGAAATACACACCTTTCCAATTCACATTCCCAATGATCTGCTACTTCATTCCAGACCCTGTCTTCTAACGACAGGTAAACCTGTTGCTTAATCCATTGCTCTCTAAAGGTATTCCTCATTATCAGGAGTGAAACACAGGAATCATTTCTTTTCTCTTTCTCTTGCTCTGTGATTAGTTCTTTATCTGAAATCTTTGCACAGCTGACAAACAGTGGCTTACAGACTCAATGTAGAGAGGCCACAGAACTCCTCAGACTTCTGCCCCAGCTCTTCTTACCGTTTCACTAGCAGATAGCAATTTCTGGCATCCAGAGGGCGATTTAGTAAGTACGGTTCCCCAGGTCCCTCTATCAAAGTCTTGTTCCATTGCTTTTCTCACCATTTCTATAATGAATAAGTTTGTCTATTATATTCATATGGTTCACTTTCCCCAATTGAACCATATGGCTGCCTTAATTTTTATTTTATTTTGTTCCACTTTTGAAAAGAGCATGGGTATGTTATTGAATGTGTAAGGCATAGGTTCTTCAGTTTATAGAAATCTAATTTCCTTCTAGAAATTTAGAATGCACAAAATTGTATTCTTCTTAAACACTTACCTTGCACTGATATATTTATCGGATAGGAGATAGCCGTATTTCTATAACTAAAGTTGTCATGTATAAAAATACTACCTAGATCATACACATACACACACACACACACACACACACATTGTGTGTATATATGTACATGAAATATTATTTGAATGTCTCTTCCAAAATCCATGGTGAATTTTGCCACTGTGACAATATTAAGATGTGCAGACATCATGAGTGGATTATGGTTATTACAACAGATGTGAGTTAGTTATCAGTGGAGGAAGTGCAGCCTGATTTCTACTCTTGTCTTCTGTTCTCACGTGTTCTTCTATCTGAGGCAACAGAAAATCCCTGTCTACTATATAATGCTATTAATATATTGAGTGAAGCAACAAATAGCCTTGAAGTATTATTTTCCAAGCAAGTGTTAAAATATTGTTATTGATATCTTTTTTTTGTCTTTGCTGGTTTAATTTCACATAATAAAACTCATCATTTTATAATCATTATTGTTGTATTTCATATTACAGAGGATGCTAACTTGGATCACATTTTTATGGTTGGTTCTGGCAGTTTTCTTCTCTATAAAATTGCTATTTTATGTTTTGCAATTATTTTGTGGACATATTATGAGATCCATAAAATACATCGCTTCTCACAAAACTTTGTTTCCATAGACTTTAGCATCCACTGAGGAGTATTGTCTAAATCAATTAATAATATGATGCATGACTTCTTGGTTTTCTATTCTTTCATTTCTGCACATGTTTTGGATGGAATCGTATTGTACCAAACTTATTTTCTTGTTACGTATTTATACGTGTATGAATTCATAGTTTTTGTTATTTGGTTGTAATCACTGAACCATAGCATACTATTAACATAGTGGTGATAGTTAAATAGTACCGGTGTATTTTTATATTCAAATTTTCCTGGACTTGACCAGTTCGATCCCCTTGAATGAATTAATACTCTGTGCTTTTGATGTGTTTAAATCATACTTTGAGCATTAAATTACTTTCTAATACAATATGTTTCAGTATCCACTTGCATTTTCCTCATCTCAGGACGCTTATTAACTGTTGTTTCCCAAGAATTATGGTTCCTTTACTGGGAATGGTATTTAGAAGTCAACAACTTTATCCTGTGTGTTCTCGTTTTCAAGTCTAGCTCCTTTCAGCATTCTGAGCTAGAAAATATATTTCTGAATCTTCCTGTCAAATTGATCCCTCTGATTTCAATGTAATAGACAGTGATATTTTTGTTTTTTACAATTTCATTTTGCAAATACTGACAAATGTTGATATCGGGTTTTAGTGTCTCATTCCTTTAATATACAGAATGTACTTTCAAGTTTAAAATGATACCATGATAAAAAATAACATGCTAACTAAAGTTTCATAATAATTATAGTATCTGTAGTCTTTTGTCTTGTCTATGAACAAAATATGCATAAAAAAGTTAAACGGATTAGTTCTTTTACTCATGAATAAGATAGCTATTTATCCTTTCATATTGTAAGATAAACATTTTATTCATCTCACTTTTCTTGTAAACTTTAACATGGTTTAAATGCCACCATGAAAAAATATACTCAATAGTTACTTTCTTGATCCCTTTAACCACATTTATGTCTAATTCTTTCATTTTGCAATCTAAAATTCCTATTTCTTTTGAAAATTAATATTATAGTGTATTTTTATATTGTTCTTCCATTCTTACACAAAGGTTTGAAAAGTAGAGGTACATTTTGCACATCAACACATAGCAAACACATTTGTTGTGGGGAGTTGGCATGTGTACATAACATAGTTTAGTTCTTTTACTTCCCTCCCTCTCACCGCCCTTATTTTGATATTTTATATCTGTAAATAATACTGAATTTAATAAATCTCTGCACATGAATTTTTGTATAAGCTAGAATCCCAGAAGCAATTTTTAGGCAAAACATATAAACATGTAATTTTCTTACCAAGTTTTCCCTTTATAATTACCGTTCCAATCTACATTCTTACCAACAGTGCTTATGAAGTCTGTTTCTCCACATTCATATCAAGTGAATGTTTTGTCAAGGATGTATTTTTGCCAGTCCCACTGGGAAGAAACTGTATCCCAGTGCAGTATGATGGAAACTGAATGTTATATTTATTTGAGAGTAATTTAATTTTCTTGGATTTTCCAGGTGCACTAGCATACCAGCTTGTAGTATGTGTAGTGGCGTGCCCCTCAGACTTCCCTGTTTGGATTCACAAATCCAGCTACTGAGCATGTTGGGAGATGCTACCTCGGATCTCAGCCTTGTTGCTAGTGTTTATTGTTCGATCTAAAAGGAGGGGCTTTCACACGCCCTCTTTAGTGATAACCGGAGTCTAAATTATGGTGCATGTTGGTAAACCCCACATTCCTTATTTAACTTTTAATAAACATTTATTCTCGAAGCAGTCACACTGCAATGTCCTAAATACTAACTTCTTCATCTATATCTAATTCTTGGGGAACACAATCTAGGCCAACTTCAAAGAGAGGTACGTATCTTCAGATTTCTTGTTCTATTCTTATAGCTTTACTTAATCTTTCTGCCCTCATTGACAAAATCCTGCAGTACAATGATGAACAGTGGTAAAGAGAGTGGATCCCTCCCCCGATTTTGATGAATATACTTGTACAATTTCCTTTAAGTACAATGATGACTTTATGACGAGGGTATAAATTCAGAATAAGAAAATACACATTAGTTTTTATTTTATTATTTTAAAAATCATTAATGGATGCTGAATTTTACAAAAGGCTTAGTTTTTCAGTATTGTATGAATTTATCTTTACTTCCTAAGTTACTTTTGTTTTTTATACAGTTTTTCTATGTAGATTTTCATAGGTGATATTGTTCTATAATTTTGTAGGCTTTTTTATTCTATTTTTATCACTTGTAGTATAAATGTGTACTTTCTACCTTGTGTTAATAATTAAATTTCCTCTTCCACATGTTAATTTATTAATAGGTAGGTTAGAAATATCAGTTGGAAAGCAGGAATGGACAACACATCAGAAAACAAACAGGGAGCAAGGTATTGTAATTTAGTTAATATTAATTATCTATCTAGCATCTATCATGCTTTAAAAAATAAAGACCTAGTGTATAAAACAACTCTTATACAAAATAAATTTTACATCAAATAAGACTCCAAGGACCACTAGACAGTATGCCCTTTAGAAGGCTTATTAGGAAGCCTGTCTTTGAGTTATGATGTAAGTACGCATATGTTTCATTAATTCAACAGATATTTTTGTGGCAGATGTGCCCACAACAAGTAGGATACATTTTGAAGTTCTCCTTTTTTGGATCTCAGCTCCAGTGTTCTCAGCTAGTATGGAACATCACACTCCCTGGCACGGCAGATGTTGGGTCCCAGAAAGGACATCGTGTGGCCAGATATCAGCCTCCAGCTTGGTTCTTTACCCTCAGAATTTATGGTGATAGAGATTTGTATTTTTCCTGGTGAAACCAAGAGATGAATGACATGCAAGCCTCAGACTGCAGCTCTCTGACATGATGTATCTTTGGCTTTGAACGCTGGTCCTCCATATCTCTAGAGCTACCTGGAACCTTCAAAAGGCATGGAAGGCTAGTTTAAAAGGAATCAGTCGTGTGCAAGTTAACTCTTCTCACTCAGCAGTCTGCAACATGATGAATAAGAAGGTGTGGCTCTCACAGTAAAGTGGTAATTTCAACTTTAACTTCAAAAGATCCACAGAGAGATCAAGTGATAGGAAGAGTGGAGAATCCTGTGAGAGGGGTATACAGCTATATGAAAAATAATTTATAAAACTGTGACTTATAAAATACTAAATACATAATAATTTTCAATTCTACATCAAACTTTTAAAGTATGAGCAAAATTCCACTTATGGAATGGATGAAGGGAAATAATTTTAATACTCTTCTGGGAATATCCAATGTATTTTAACGTTTTAATTTATGTATTTTTATTGTTTTTTTCAATTATTTGTTTTATATTGCTATTGTTTTGTTCATTTCCTAGTTTAAGACAGGTGATGTCTGTTACCTTTTCTCCTTTTGGTGACTTGGATATACAGATGTGTTCTGTTCCTTTTGATTTAAAAATACCCTTTCTGTATCTGTCTTTAATTTATATAATTTCTCCTGAGATAACATGAGGTGCACAGGCAAAGATCCAGATGTGCAATTTCTGCAGAGCTCTGCAAATTATATAAAAGTAGGGTAGTGTTAGATTTGTTAGACTTGTTCTAAAATCATGAGTACGTACTGCCATCTGCAAATAAAATTTGGGTTTTAATAGTAATTTGTTGAGAAAGTTTTATTCAAATTTGAAAAATTTATTCAAATTTTAAGTAGTCGAAAAACAAAACTTTATTGTTTGTAACAAGATATATTGTGGAAGACAGAGAAATGATGAGTCTTAAATTGACAACTTTAAATTGCACCACATGGTATACTGTTCTTAATATTTATGCAGAAGGGAAATACTCTAAGGCTAATAAAACCTGTGCTTCCCATTGCATTACAATTCTCTTATATGAGCTTCTGTCACAGTGATAGTGTCTTTTGTGCCCTTTACTTCTTCCCCGTCCTCATGGTTTCCCCATGCAAAAGTTTTGTGCGTACTATGGGGCCTTCATTTTAGGAGTAGGCATAGTGTCTGAACATGCTGCTATTTGTGAAGCACCAAGAAAACCATAACTGCTTCAAAATAATGCCTCAGACATCATGTCAGCATGCCGGTCCTGCAGTTTCATTCCATGATTAAACTGAACTTCATAAAATACAAATATCCTTGAGAAGAATAGCACAAAAAGTTTTAACAAACATTTCAGAATATGACATGTTTGTGTCTCATTCTGCGAGCAGGAGTTAGTAGGTAAAGAAGGAAGAGAAGAGGTGATAAAATCCCTAGGAACATAAGGAATAAGAGACATCACTTGGCAAGGAAAGGAAAGCACCATAAAGAAGCCAGGCAGGGCCAAGTCTAACTTCACCTTCCTTCAGTTTTGAAAGCAAGAGAAAATAAGAGTACCCAGCCATAATCTTTTTAGGAGATGATAATTGTTAGTCATAGTGTTTAGTAACAAGGACGGTCATTTTTATGTTTAATGCCTTTAGCATAAGAATATTATGAAATGAAAATATGGAGCAGGTAGCCAGAGAAAGGTTAATTACTTAAATGAAGGCATGCTTTACCATTCTGAAGCGATGCAAATTTGAAGGAATTTCAATAGACACTTATTTTCTCATCCCACAGTTGTTTTATACTCAGTGCATATGAAAATCAAAATAATTAACTCCTTTTACTACATGAGCACAGAATCCGCCCTTAATTTTCACATCTAAAACACTTCTACATACATGGTATATAATAGCCAGACTGTAGAAATGGAAAGCAGAATGGCGGGTTCCAGGGGTAAGAAGTCAGGATATTTGGAGTTGCCAGTCATCAGATACATATATTTTATTTTACATTTAAAAGTTTATTAAAAGAGTAGTTTTCATGTTGTGTTCTTACTATTATATACATATATATTTAGTGCCTTCAGAGAGACAAATATTGACTTAAATCCCTGTATACTAAACAGTTAATATAATCCCAATTTCCATGATAGTGCATAAACCTTTATGAAAAGTTTAATTCTCCCCAAAACAATCTTTCAGTAACTGAAGTTGTATTTTTACAATCTTCCCTTTATTGCTCATGAGACAGCTATAACCTGAACATATTGCTCTAAAAAAAGAGACTCCTGGATCTGAGGAACACCTTCTTTTCTTGAAATTGTGGAAAGTGTATACAACTTGTAAAAGTATTCCAAAATTTTAGTAAAGTGAATAGACCTCTTCCTAGATGTGCAGATATTTTATAGCTTGGAGTATGAGATGTCAAATTCTGTCACTGAGAGTAAAAAAGTAAGTGAAGGAAATATGCAGTTTAGTACCCAAATCTAATGCTTAGCACTAATCAACCCAGACCTGACACTCACCACAGTTTCCCATCTATCTCGTAGTTTCGTAAGTCCCCAAGGTGCCTTGAGATCGCCCGCTTTGTAGCATTAACCTTACCTTCTAACCTTTCTTCGTGTAAAGTTTGCCCTTTAGCTCAGGTGTGTGAATTCATGAGATTTTCTTTCTTTTTCTTTTCTTTTGTCACTGAAATTGCACTTAGGGTATCTATGTCATAAATTCAAAATAAGTTGAATTATCTCTATTCTAGTTTATATCTCAAGTCTTTATGATGTCAAATAATTTAAGAATTATCTATGGCAGCAGATGTTAATTGCTATATATGAAAGACTCCCAGCCCTTTCTCAAATACCTTCACCTTTTTAAAATTATAGTAACATAATTTTCTGACTTGACCTTCAAGAATTTATGCATTGGGACCAAAAATCTTCACAAAGGACACGTGTTTGAGGATCTTTTCCGGAGCCTGTTATAACTCGTGACAGGTAATTTTAGGTGTCAATTTATTAGATTAAGGGATATCTGGAGAACTGATAAAGCAGTGATTGTGGGTGTGTCTGTGAGGCTGTTTCTGGAGAAAATCATGGGTGAGTTGATAAAATGACGCGAAGATGGACTTCAATGTGAGTGAGCTCCATCCAATATTCCTGGAGTACAGACAGAACAAAAAAGTTAATTTTCTCCTTCTTCCAGACCTAGAATTCTGTTTCTCCTGCCTTTAGACACAGGAACTCTTGGATTTCTAGCCTCAGGACCTCAGGACTTATAGTTCCTCCCACACCCTTCATGTTCAGGGGCCTTTGGTCTCACGCTGAGAGTCACACCATCGGCTTTCCTGCTTCTGAGGTCTTTGATCTTGGCCAGAGACATGCTGCTGGCATCTTAGTCTCTGGTTTCTGCACCGCCTGCCGTTAGGACATGTCAACCTCCATAATTGTGCAAGCCAGTATCTCACACGATTCCTGTCTCTGATGTTTATCTGCCAACTTATCATCTATCTGTCAATCTATCTTTAGTTGTGATTTATTTTTCTGAAGAATTTTGACTAATACATGATCTTAATACAAAACACAATCTTTAACACTTAATATATAACATAATCAATAATACATAATCCTGGATTCAACTACTGTAATAAATACATGATGTTTATGTACGTTTACTCATAATTTACTAGTATAAACAAGTACTTATTTCTTTAATGCTCCTGCACTACTCTTAAGTAACAAAGTTTTCAATATTTACTGTAGAATCATATTATCAAATTGTCAATGAACTGTAATTATCTCAAGCCTAGAAATGTAATTTTAATAAGAAGTATTGAAAAATAATTTTAAGAAATACAAATTCTATTGTTCATTTAGTGAGTTGCTATTAAAATAATGCTGCTTGAATCAAAATAGTAGTTCCATGGCTATCATTCAAACAGTTTTTAGTAAATACATTTAGTTAGAAGTTAAAAATCAACACTCTCTACCTGAATTGTTTCTACACTGCTATTTACTTGGCATATCTATAAAAATAATAATGGCACCTAAGCAGGCTAAAAAAGCGTTCTCTACATATATAAATCTATAAAGTGTTATTTTATCAAGACATGAACAATATCTAGGTCTTAGGTCATGTGTGGCCTTCAGTGTGGACCTCGGGGCGTTGTGGGCGTTGTGGGCGTTGTGGGCACTGCCAGAAGGTCCGGGAAAGACTGTATCTGTGCCTGTGGTTGGGCCCCAACTTGCTGCAGGCAAACAAAGGTCGCTGTTGGAATGCAGCTGGGCCTCCAACACTGGAGGACCTGGCGGGCCATCTGGAGCTAATGGGACAAACTGGGCCCCAAGACCATTTAAACACCAATGATGTGAGTGAACCAAAGAAGGACCTCCCAGAGTCTGGCCCCAGAGTGGAGAATGTGCAGGAGACCTGGTGGGAACTGTTGGAGGCGAGTGGCAGGCCCTCTGTGTGTACATGTCTGGGAGCTCACAGTAACCTCCAGAGCACACTGGCTGTTACCTCTAGTTTACCTACCAGACTGGGAAAACTTTCTTTTCTCCCAGCCGTGCTCTAGCACCACAAAAGAAGAGGGTCTGCTAAGAAGCATAACTCTCAGTACCTGTGTGGGAGGGTGCAAAACCATCAGTGTAGGCTTGATCTGCTTGCCTTCTTTTCTCTGTTTCTTTTCATTCTCACAAATTTTGTTTAAAAATTTTTGTATTTCCACAGAAGTTCCATTGAGATAACAGTGAAAATATACCTTCATTTATTTGCATTTTCAATACCATTGTAGAATTTTCTTTCTTAAAAATCTCTGATTGTTTTTACTGAATTTTCCTTAGTATAATATATTTTTGCTACTATGAATGAGACCTGTAATAAAAAGCATCTTCTAGAAATAATTGAAGTTGATATTCAACAATACTCTCAGTTTTTGTTTACTTAAATTCAATAAATTGCATTGTTGATTTTTTGATAACATCTATTAGTCAGTTTGTAAATACATTCAATTTTTCATGTCAAAGGTCATATTACTTCACACTAACAATATTTTATTTCTTTCTTTGCCACAATTTTCTTATCTATGCCTTCATTTGGTACAATATTTTACAGTATGTACATTTAATATATATTTTGTTAAAAATTCATTATCATTTAATAGTTTTTTTCTGTTTTTAGGTAGGATATTGTTGCTTAACTTCAAGTGAGTATATCTGTGTTATACTATTGTGCATATGTATGTTAATAATAAATGGGTGTTGAAATTATTTCACAATAGTAACAAAAAAACTTCCTAGTAGTAATTAGCCTAGAGAGTGAAAAATATTTCCAGTAAAAATTAAAAATCATTGTTGAAAGAGATTAAAGGCAAAAAATTAAAATAATTCCCATGTTCATGAATAATAAGAATCAATACTAATCTTTAATAAAGGGTCTATATTACCCAAAATGAACTGAGATTCAATAAAATTCTATTGAAAATCTAGTGATACTCTTCAAATAACTACAAAAAGTAATTTACATGGAATTACAGAAGACCCTGAATACACAAAATAATGGAGCATAAAGATCACAGCCAAGGGCATAAACATACCTATTTTTGAGATGTACTAAAGTGCTACAGTAACCAAAAAAGCAGGATATTGACATAAAAAACAGGGGCATTGAGAAATAGACTAGGATTGAAAACCTGAAGTAAATCCACACATCTATAGCCAGCTGATTCTCAGAAACATACTGCGCTTCGGAAAAAGAATGTCTCTTCAGTAAATGGTGCTGGGAAAACTGGATATCCTCATACAGAACACCCAAACTGACTTGTCTTTCACACTCCAAAAAGTCAATTCAAAATAGATCAAAAATCTGAACGTAAAACGTATGTGAGTTTCTGAAATTACTAGGAGAGAACATCGAGGAAACTCTCAAGACTTTAGTATGGCCAACAGCTTTCCAAACAGGAGCTCAGAAGCACTGGAAAGAAAAGCAAAAATCAACAAAATGACTTCTGGAGAGCAAAGCAAACAATCAACAAGGTAAAGAGGCAACCTACAGGATGGAAGGATGAAGTTGGCAACTCTGCATGTGACAGAGGCTTTCTATTAAGAACATATAAAGAATTCAAAGAAACTTAACAAAAACTCAAATAATCCAATGTTAAAATGGGCAAATGATCCAAATCGACATTTCTTAAAGTAAGTAATACACGTTGCCAACAGCTATATGAAAAAAATGTTTAGTATCTTTAGATGTCAGCAAATCCAAAGCAAAGTCACCATGAGATAGTATCTCATGCCACTTAGACAACTGGCTGCTATCAATAAACAAAGACAAACAAATGCTGGCCCAGGCTGAGGATAAAAAGGCACTCATATGCTGATGTTGAGAATTAAAATTACAATCGCCATTATGAAGAACAGAATGAAAGTGCCTCAAAATACTAAATAGATCTACAATCTGATCCAGGTATTCCACTTCTGGGTATGTATCCAAAAAGAAAGAGAAAGAGAGAGAGAAAGAGGGAAGAAGAGAGAGAGAGGAGGAGAGGAGAGAGAGGAGGGGAAGAAAGAAAAAGGGAGAGAAAGAAAGAAATTGATATACAAAAGTTGTGTGTGCCCATGTTATGGCTGTATTAGTCAAAATGGCTAAATTACGGGTTTAGCCTAGGTGCCCTCAGTAAGTGAATGGACAAAGAAAATATGATATACATAAACGATGGACTGCTATTCAGCTACAGAGAACAAAATCCTATCATTTGCAGAGAAATAGATGGAACGTGAGGCTGTTATTTTGAGTCACGCCAGACACAAAACAGTGAGTACTAGGTGTTTCCTCTCATATATGAAACCTAAAATAAGTCAATCAGATTCTACAACAGCACTCACTAGAGATTAAGAAAAGTGTATAGGGAGAGTCAATATGGGATTTGATTAGAGCTTGTTAGATGTGTGTATGGAAATATCATATGAAACTCGTTACTATGTATAATTAATACAAACTGATAAACAATTTTAGAATAATTTACTGAACATGAAAATTCGTGTTTTAAGAAGTTAGTGTGGAGGTTATCAATATATTTTCAATATAAAATATTCTTGCACTCTTGAGATGAACCTAATACTTCATTTGCCTATTTTATGCCATTTCATTTGCTGGCTTTAATAGCTATTATGTTAATATTTTATTCGAGATATCTATGTTCATAGCTTTCCTTTCTTGTGACATCTTTTTTATTACCTTCTAAGTAATAGTAAATTTCAATTTTTTTCTCTATGGTTAATCAATTGACACACTATAACTCATTGAAATTTTTTTATATCTTTGTATTTATTTTAATATATTGTCTTTTTGTAAACAACCTGATCATATATATATCTATAAGATATAGATATATATCTCCTCCATTTAGGATAAATTGATCTGCTACTCAGGATAGATTTAGAATATGCTTTCATTTTCAGGAATACAGTTCCTTCATACTGATTTTCTTTTTTAAGAATGAAATGATTATTCTTGGCTATTTATTTTCTTAATTTTTATTTTCTTAATAAATGTGTGAATTTTTAAGAAATGATAAAAAGTATTGACATTTTAATACAATTGCAGTTAACTCACATTTTAAATTTGAAGAGATATATGATATTTTCACATTGACTCCTTCATTTTATGGATGTCTATTATGTATGAATGTTTTAAGATATTTGTAATGTCTATACTAAAAACTTTTTTATTCTTGATGCTAATTTTTCTGTCTCTTTTCATTTTTTGATAACTATTATAAGAACAAATCTTTAAAAGA
This sequence comes from Hystrix cristata, assembly GCA_004026905.1. Taxonomy (NCBI): domain Eukaryota; kingdom Metazoa; phylum Chordata; class Mammalia; order Rodentia; family Hystricidae; genus Hystrix; species Hystrix cristata. The sequence continues at coordinate 171,414 of PVJO010000809.1, read as the reverse complement.
CTAAATTTTAGCTGTTAACTGTCTATTGCGCATTATTTTTTTTCATTAATACACATTCTAATTTTGTTTTTTCCCACCTTATACATTTTAAAATTTAATTTTCTGGATTTTTCTAACTTATGATAAGCTCATTAAGTAATTGTCTTTTTTCTTTCCTGCGGCATACATTAAAGCCATAAATTTTCCTCCTGGTACAGTTTCTTTGAATCTGGTAAGTTCTGATGTACAATAATTCATTTTGATTAATATAAACAATTACTACTCATATTTTGATTTCATTTTGATCTATGGCTTATTTAGAAGTACATTTTTTCATTTTAAAATTATGATGTTTCAGTTATCTTTATGTTTTTGATTTATAGCTTAATTTATTGTACCAATAAAACATTTGATCTTTTTTCTTCTTTATAATTAATTAAGAACTGCTTTCTGATGAAGCAATCAATTTTTTAAAGTTAAATGCGCAAAGTAAGCGATTGTATATATTGATGTTTGTGTTTGTACAGTGTTTCAAACATATCAAGTAAGTCTTTTCTACTAGTCACATTGTAAAATTTTACATATTTTTGTTTGTCTACATCCTCAGTCACTAGGAAAAGTATATTAAAATATCTCACTATACTTATGGATGTGACTTTCACATTTTTATATATTCATTTTCAAGCTTTACAAAGATAATGTTAGCGGGTTAGTAGTCTTTAAAATGTTTACATATTCTTCTTAAAAGTTGACATATTATAATTATGGTGTGTTTCTTTTAATATATGTCAGTGTGTTTATGTTTGTTTGAGTGAATAGGAAACATCTCTAATAGACATTACTTTTAATGGGTACATCAGCTTAGTTAAAAATTAATGTAATTATTCATATGTGAATCGAAGTCAACTCATTGTGTGCTTTTGATGTGTCCACATCTCTGTTCATCTTTCTCTCTTCGCTTGTTTAGGAGGATGATGGTGATGCTCACGATGATAATCAGTTTTTGAATCATGTTTCCCCTAAATTATCCCAGGATATTTTTACACTTTTATACTCACTGCTCACTGAAGATACTATGACGCATCTCCTTATGATCTATTGTATAATATTTAGGTGTGTATTTTGGTTATTCCTCAACAGCATAAACGATTTAGAAGGGTTTAAATTAAATCACTTTTTAAAATTTTATGCCATTGCAGTCTTACATTTAATTAGGAATATATTTTGATAAAAGAAAGTGTCAGTGGCCTTATGAAGAAAGGAGCTAAGCACATGGGATGTACTCAGCCATCTTTCCAGGCCAGATCAAGCCTCAAAATAAGCAAGACTTGTGTCAATGAGAAAGGTAAGCAACAGACTTCCAGAAGCTTCCACTAGTACCCTGGACACCTGAGACTTTTGCTCCTTGAGAAGCCTGTCCGGGCTCTGAGACCACACCAAGGGGAAAACTGTGAAATAGACAGATAGACCACCTGACACTCCACTGGCCCTGCATGTGAATTGAGATGGGGTCCTGGGTTAATGATTGACCTTAAATAATTTAAAATAAGTATTTAAGAAAACGCAAGGATATATAAGATAATACATAAAGATAATTCAATGATTGTTTAAAAAAAAATTATGAGGGGCTGGGGATTTAGCTCAGTGGTTAGAGCGCCTGCCTTGCAAACACAAGGCCCTGAGTTCGATCCCCAATACCACCAAAAAAAAAAAGTAAATAAATAAATAAATAAATAAATAAATAAATAAAAATTATGATGTGAATGAGATATTCAAAAATGGAGAATACAAAAAGACCACAGATCTTCAAGCATGAAAAAATCTCAATTAGTAAAATAAAGAAATGCAGTTTTAATACCAGACTACAACAAGTGGAAAGAAAAAAGTTCCGATCTTGAAGACAAGTCTTTTGAATTAATTCAGGCATATAAAAAGAATAAAGAGAAAGGAATGAAGAAAATTTATAAGACTTATGAGACGTGAGTAAGCACACAATATTTTGCACTATAGATATTTTAGAAGAAGATAAAGGGAAAGGCATAGAAAACTTATTCAAAGAAAAATAGTGGCTGAAAAATTTTCAATCTTTGGAGAGATGTATTTATCCAGATCCAGAACTCTCAAAGGATCCCTAATACTTGTGACCAAAAAAAGTTTTCTCCAAGGAGTATTATGATCAAAGTGTCAAAAGTACAAGACAAAGAGAGAGGGGAAAAAAAAAATGTGAGAGAAATGCATAAATTTACAGGGAAAGGAATGCTTCTAGAGACTAACAGCAGGTTCTCAGCAGAAATTTCATCAGAATCAGAGAGAAAATCGAATCACATATTCAGAGTCCTGAGAAGATAAAAAAAGAAACCTGCCAACCAAAAATATTACAGCTAGCAGTGTTTTCCTTCAAAAATAAAAAATAAAGACTTCACAAGACAAATAAATACCAAGAAATTTCCTCACCACATGGTGGACTTCAGTTCTACTCTAGAAGCATAAAGACAATAATTATCATCTTGAAAACACTCAAAATTACAAATTCACTATTAAAGCAATACACAAAAAGAAAGATAAAACAATATAAATGTCTACCTGGAAAACTTCCAAACCACGATAATGAGCAACAAGAAAGGAAGAAAGGAGCAAAACATATATAAAACAACCACAAGAAAATATAGAAATAGTTCATCCTTACTTATCAATAATAATCTTGAAAGTAAATGGAATATGTTCCCCAATTGAAAGATTTAGACTGGACAAAACTTATTTAGTAGTAGCAGTAAGATACACAAAATATTTGTAATCTGGTAATTTAAATTTTGCAAAGAAGCAATTAGTTTCTAGGAAAATTAAGGAAACAATCAAATATAAAAATATTTAAAACAAAAATATTGAAACAAAGTAAAATATGAGTGAAACAGGATACTACACCAACAAATAAAAATGGATGCACTCGGACTTGAAAAACCCAAATATGTAGAGTAAGGTTATAATAGATTTTACTACTTTAATATGTAATTAATACAAATACTAATTTGATTACATGCTAAAAGCAAAGAGTCCAAATGATTTGGTCATTAACTTTCATTATAGTAAACTTGCAATGTTTTCTCAAAGTTTTCACCTATGTGAGTTTTCATATGTGCCCCATGAACTTTAAAAAATAAAATGTGTGTTGTTTAAATTGTGGATCAGAAAATTATTTGCATACAGTTATAGTAAAATCCAATGATGTCTTTAAAATGTTTAATTTCCATCATTGACAAATATTCATTTCTTGTCTGGTTCTGACACAAATGATACGTATTCTTCTAAAATTAGAGAAAATTAGGCTCATTTTACGTTATTTCGAAGTCTGGACCCTTTGTGGCAAGTCCTCCTTACATAGCACTCCAACCGACATCTTCTCCGTAAGAAATAAATTTATTGTGTTCTGTTTCTATAGCATATACCAAGTGAGCATGTAAGTGTCCTCATTACTCCTGAATCAGACAGCACCCCAACTGTGGCTAGCATTAAATTGCTTTTGAACCATCTATAATCTCCAGAAATGTCTCCTTCCAAAATGCATTTTGCAGTGAAACTCAATTTGAATTCTTCATTTGCTATAGCAGCACACAAAGGTCTGTAGACAGGCTTGAAGGTGACATTGACACTGATGCTGGAAGAAAAACCTTGCTATATTTATGGAACAAGACTCAGGAATGCTCCGCATGCCACCACATAAGATCAGAATATGCCTGCTTGGTTCTTTCCTGGGTAAAAATATAGCAACTTCACTCTTTGCTAAAAACAGGTGCTTGTCCTTTTTCAACAGAAAACAATATAGAGCACTGAAAGAGATACGCATAAAACCAGGAGGTGAGCGATCAGCTGCCTTCTGTTATAGTGGGGTTATCTGTGACTGTGTGAAGAGCCACTCACTAGAAGTCAGCAAAAGGGGAACCAGTTTCTGAGAGCTAATCATACTGGTTTATTGTTGGGGGAGCACAGCATTTGCAGGTAGCACCGGCAGTTACCAATTCCTGCTCTCCTTGGCAAAATGAATGAGTCTGAAATGTTACCTCAAAGGTGTTCTCGAAAAAGAGCTATATTTAAACTGCTGACACCAGTAACTGTGTCTGGTTCACCCAGTCTTGAGTTTGATGTTAAGTGTTTCGCAGTATGCAGTCAAACACACTTAACTTGGGATTTCACAATTCACAGAGTGTGTCTGATGAACAGCTTGCACAAAAAGCATGTTTCCCAATGTTCCTTTAGCAATCTAATTTCTGCTAAGTCCCAGAGTAATGGAAGGACTCTTTTCATTGTGGTTGTTTCTGAGCCACTTAGGCGAAGGTTCCTATCCTCAATCATTTATAATCCTCATATTAAAGTGCTCTCTTGTATAATAATATCTATATCTGGTTTCAAACTGATAATGTATAGCTATTGATATATAATAACAAATGTCCCTTGGAAATATAATTAGTGTAAGAAACACATATTTTTTTTTTTGTTTACCTGAAGGTGCACAACATAAATAAAACCATATTACTGGGGTCTTTGGTCATTATGAAAAGAAAATCTTTTCATTCCTTTTTTGAAGTTATTGTTCTGATTATTGCTATTAACTGTGCCAGAATCTTCTTTTAGTTTGTTTGTTAAGACTCTGTAATTTGAGGGAATTTTTCCAAGATACATGTAGAATTGAAAAGGAAAAATTAACAGAGACAGGATGAGAAAATGTTTAAGTCTAAAATGAAAAATAGTGAGTTATGTCATAAAGTCAGTGGAGTGGAGAGTAAGCAACCATCTTCATTCCTCCCAGATAAAAAAGACCCAAGTCGGATGCACCATTCAGTTTCTGGTTAAATACTCCATGTTTACCCTCTATGAGCACTGAGACCATGTACTATTCCCTTCATTTTTCCTTCTTTCTTACTGGTGATTTTATACTGAACTATATTTTATCATGAATTACTTAGTCTCTGTTGTCATTTGAAGCAGCAAAAAATATCACAGGTATTTATAATTTTATTTTGATGAAAGTAGTTCCATTTTCTGTTCAATTTGGTTTTAGTTGGCAAACCAGGAATATGTTAAGAAAATACATGGAACTACAGAAAATATTCTAAAGTAAATGTTTTATTACAAAAAGGGTATCCAAAACATAAAGTATTTTTAACAGACCAAAAAAGAAAAAAAAAAGAAATAATTTCAATTTTGGTTGTTACTAATTATCATGAATGACATTGAAAGGTTAAAACACACACACACACACACACCTCTGTCTAGTCCAACATTATTTGGCTTTTATGTGCCTTTCTTCAATTCTCTTAGACTATTATTTTGAAATTAAGTAGAAGCAAAGAAAATTACATCAACTATGTTAGCATTGATTTAGAAATAAGTTAGTTTCATATTTAAAGTGACTGTTTTGAAGAATGAAGGCGATACTCTGTTACAGCAAAGAAGATGTCCCTGGGCGTTCTCTTTTTCCCTGAGAAGATAACACAAGATGTTGTTATCTTGTTTTTAAAGAACACATGGGTTCTTTAAATAGGAGCTATTTTGAAGTAACTCTTCTTTGGCTGCAGTGATTGCATTACACTCCAAGTCTTCCTAATGATTCCTCTCTCAGATTGAATCCTCTTGTCTCATATCTTTAATGAGCAACCATATTGCCAGGAATCTCTGAAGACCCTAAAAATTTTGGTTTATTTAGGGTAATTTTCACACAACAAAATCTGTTGTCAATTTTGAACACAAATAAGAATGTAGTCTGGTCAATATAAAAAGTAACGTATGAATTCCCAAGCATCTGAAGCCAGCATTAATATTGTCACTCAATCGTCCCAGGAAACAAAATTTTGCCTAACAGCATAACCATATGCTAGCTTCCTTATCAGTATTAGAATTCAGTTGAGCAATTTTTCTCAGATATATTTTATGATCGTGTCCTTTTGTCCAAAATTTCTGAAAAAAGAAGGAATTTTTATTTTACATTATTTAAAATACCACTCATCTACAACTGTATCTTTCAAACATTTCTGCCAGAAATATAAAATGGTACAATCCCACTGAAAAAGCAGTATGGCAGTTTCATAAAATGTTAAATGTATCATCAAACAAGTCAGTAATCAGAGCAGTGTTTATCCTTGAGAAATAAAATTTTATGGATATGAAAAATCTTTGTACAATGTCGAAGCACTTTCTTTGCAATGTTACAAATTAAAAGCCAACAAAATATCCTTTGATGGGTGAATGTAGATAGCTTAAAAAAAAAAAGCCATGGTACATCTACATAATGGAAAACTACTCAGCAGTTAAAAGAAAAATAAATCCCATTTTTTGATGTCCCATACACTGTTGGATCAAATCCAGGGCATATGCTTAGTGAAAAAAAAAAATCTCAAAACATTCCATATTATGTCTATTACTGTATGGATACCACATGCTTACAATAAAAAAGAAATTCTAGCAATGGAGAACAAATCAGGTGACGATTCCAGGAGTTAGACTGTGGTAGGAGGGCTAGCAAAGGGCATTACTTTGTAGTGGTGGGAAGTCCACATCCTGACTGCAGTGGTGGCTACATCATATTATTTCTTGTAAAATAATGAAAATTCTCACTGTTCGAAATCCTTATAAAGAAGTCAAATACTTATAAATGGTTTAAAACAGTTCTCAACAGTTGATGAGCCATAATCCACTATGTTTGCAGTCTAAATATCAAATCGTTCCAAAAATATTAACCCATGTATAAACATATACGGGACACAGAAGCTATTTTGTCGCATAAAAGAAATTGAAAAATAATAAATGTGCTACTGTGGGATAATTAGTATAATATTTTGCACAAAGTATTTAAATCCTAAGATTTAATAGAAAAAAAAAGAATCATTCCTAAAAGCGTTGTCAGTTTTCAGAATAAGTGTCTAAAAAGGTATGTGGAATATACATGTTGAAATCTTAATTTTTTAATAATTTTATTATTTATCCCTTGATAGAATTGTTAAAATAAAGGTTAACAAAATAGCTACTTCCATGTAAAAATCCAAGACATTTACATGTATAAGATCATTATCTATTAAATGTAAATTATATTTGCTATAATACTAAAAATAAAAATATTTGCATAATTTTAAAAAGTTTAGTTATTGATGGATGCAAGCATTTGAAGCATAATTATAATTTAGTTTTTAATAAACACAATTGTTTGTCCAAAATCATAATTAAAGATTGTCGAATGTGTTTTCACTGCTTTTAATTGATCATTGATTGGTTTTGAGAAATATTTGATTTAGAGAACAGAATAGTTCTTTGATTTAAATTTTGTTCAAAAGGGGGCTAATTTAAATTGATTCATAATTTTATTTTCCCAGAGATAACCCAGCACAGGGTGGGCGGTTTCAGAGCCCTGCTTAATGTCCCCAGGCTAAAGAATTAACTAAAAAAGCAAAAGAGGTGTAGAGAATTTATGAAACAGAATAACTTATTATGTCTAAATGTAGACCATAGAGTTCTTGCAACACATAAGGGAGCTTGGAAATAAAATAAAGCCACTTTCTATAAATTATTTCTCTTAAGGAAAAATAAAAACAAAAAAAAATTTAATGGAAGGATCACATAAATAACCAAACATGATGTGGTAGCTAGGTAGCACATATAAAAAGATTATAATTAAAGTATTAGGCAAAGAATGGAAACCAAAAAGATCATCAGCATTTATCTGCAACAGTTTAGTGGATGATCTTCCTCCTTTCATTTTCTTTTTCTTTAATTATGTCTCTTTAATCAGTTGTGCGCCGTGTTTCAGATGTGATTACGGTTTATATCAAGGTGTCCCTGCAAAGCCTCTTGTGCTTCTAGGTGGGGCTTTAGGAAAGTGATTGGGGCATCAGGTTTGATACTCAGTAGTGGACCAGTCCACCGATGAAGTTATAGTAAAATGCGATGCTTGGGGTTGAAGCTTGTCTGAGGAGGTGGCCACTTGAGGCGTGGCCTAGAAGAGTCCATCTGCTTCCCTCTGTCCTCAATAGCTCTCTGCTTCCGATCTCCACACCATGACCTGGCGATACCCCGCCATGCCCCTCTGCCATGCGCTGCAGCCAGCCAATTAGGAACTGAAACTGCTACGAACTCTGAGCCAAAATAAACCTTTCCTCCTTTAAATCGAAGGTGCTGGGTATTGTATCCCAGCACTGAGCAAGTAATGAGGACATATTTTATTTTATTCACGCATCCAACAATGTTTCCTTGAATATTTGCTGTATATTTTTAGGTTTTGATCCCAAGTACAAATGTTACTATTTCCCAGACAAGGGAAATTTTTAGGTTTTGATCCTAAGTACAAATGTTAATATTTCCCAAATAAAAGCATGCTGTGTTTTCTCTATATTGTTAAGAACCTGGTTTCAAAAGGACCTGTTTTATGACCTTATGTCTGATTGGCTCTAGTTGTGTTATAATGAACCTGTTTTATAAATACTTATAAAGACTTGGTTGCTCCATCTACAAAATAAAGACAGTAATAAAAGCTATATGCATTAGTTTGCCAAATTATGTCATAACAAAAGGCTACAGACTGAGAAATTTAAACAAGAGAAACTTATTTTCTCATAATTATGAGGGCTAGAATTCCAAGATCCAGAGGTCAGCAGGTTGAGCTTTCCATGACACTACTCCTAAGCTTGCAGACAACGTCTTTCTCCCTGTGTCCTCACATGGCCTTAGTGTGTGCATGTTCACTGCTAGAAGCTTCGAATAAGGACACTGGTCAGATTCGTTACCCCCTTTAGAGCCCTGTCTCCCAGTTCAGTCACGCTGCTGGTTAATGTAACAAAACGGTATATTCTGGAGGGACACAATCAGTCATAAAATAAACATTCAAAGATCTTTTTTGTAATCTATACAATTTTTCTCAATATACCTGATAGATACAATTTTCTTAACAAATATAAACTGATATTATTTGTATTTTATTAGAGATAATTAGAACACAGTGGTAAGGCAAGTGGAGATGAAAGCATTTAGTAGGAAAGGATTAGTAGATTTATCAGTTGACTCTTGGTACATAAGAAAATAATCCAGATATAGTTTCTGAGAACAATTATTTGTTTAGTTCATGATTTTTGTGGGGGAGCTATTTGAGATGGATTTAACTGTGTGACTCGTCACGTCTGTGCCGGCCTTGGTTAAACTCAGGCGGGCTTATTTATGCACCTTCGATGATCTGCGGAATTAGCCGAGGTTGGGTTTTATGATGGCCCTGTTTGAAACAGCTGGGGTTAGCGGGCCTTTCTTCATGTGGCCTGTCGTCATTCGGCACACGAGTTTGGGCATGTCCATGTGTCTAAAATCAGCGAGAGAAACACCACGGTCTTCAAGTTCTTTTCAAGCCTCTGCTTATCTGCTATTTGCTAATGTTCTATGGGTGAAATCAAGGCTCATGAACAACTCACATTCAAAGAGTGGAGAAAGAGATTTCAATTCATAAGAAATCTGCTGTAACTCATATACATATGCAAAGGATACAAAGAGAAGAATTTGTGGCAATTCTAATAATCTGTTACAGAATCATTGACTAATGGTCACTGAGTATTAACTTAACTCCTACACTCATCAATTAAGATACGGAATCAGAGTGCTGCATTGAGATCACAGACTTACAGAAATGCAGTTATGGCCTCCAAGTGTTTGAAGCAGGTAAAGAACTGACAGAACAGGTTTTTGTTGTTAAGGTCTGTTTTCTAACAATTTCTTGAGGAACAATACTACCACTCTAGCAAATGTTGCCATTGCCAGAATAAGTTAACGAAAATACAATTCAGGGTATAATAATTTCAAAATCATCTGTGCAATTATTTTAAATTTCTGAAAACTAACCCCAGGAAGTCAGCACCCATGTACAAATCTTAGATTTTTAGCATTTTAATATACATGGTTTAGATTACCACATTTTTTTCTTTCAATTTCCTATTATTTTCATAATCAGAAAGTGTCTCGTATTACCTTAGAGAAGATTCATTATCTGGAATACAAGAAAAGAGTTCTGTCTTGATTTTTTATTGGAAAAATGTTTCTCATATTTTATACTCACAGAATATGGAAATATATGATTAGTCAGTGCCTATGTTGTCTTTTGTTGGGATTAGAAATAGACCTCCAACATAACTCGGGTAAAGTTGACAATATATGGCTTGAAAGCATTCACAATGTACAACCACCATTTATAGTTCTGAAATATTTACACCCTCTAAAGTTAAACCCAACATTCACTAATCAATATGCAGGAGGAGAGGCTCAAATACAGTGGATGCTACTTGAACAGGGAAAGACTTCGAATCAGAGGCCACCACCAGAGCTAGTAACCTAAGAGTATAGATGTCTTAGTCTCCAGTGGGAAATTATAGTGCTCGTATCACATAACTTAAAAAAAAAAACATACTGAGGAGAAATTCATAGAGCATTAAATTAACCATTTTGGCATGAATAATTCAGTGGTATTGAAAGAGTTTGCATGGTTGTTGAACTGCCACTTTTATCCAGTTCCAAAACAATTCCCTTATTGCGAAGTGAAATCTTGTACCCACGGATCAGCTTCTCTCCAATCCTTCCTATGCAAAGCCCTGCAAGGCCAACAATTTGTGTTCTATTTCTGTTGATTTACCTATTTGGGATATTTTACGTACACTGAATCATTAAATATGTAATATTTTATGTCTACCTTATTTTAGTAAACATAACATTTTGGTAGTTCATCCACATTTTAATATGCATTGTATGTTTCATGCATATCATTATTCATTTGATTCTATATGTGAATAATATTCCATTATAAAGATAAGTCACAATTTGATTATCCATTCATGGACTTTTGTGTTGTTTCTACTTTTTGACTTATTAACATTGTTATGAACATGTGTGTGTATGTATTTATTTAAATATCTATTGATTCTGTTGTGTATGTGCATAGGAGAAAAATTAGAGTGTCATATATTAACTCTACTTAAATTTTTTAAGAAATCACAAAGCTTTTTTCCACAGTTGATAACCCATGCTGTAGTCCACCAAATCTTTTAATGTTTTTAACAGCTCATCTGAAAGATCTTAGGTGTGTTCTTGAAAGAATTCGTGTGAAACAAATACGATAGAGTATGAAAATCTACTAGTAAGTGAGGCCAGTTGCCATCAGTTATCTCAAATACGATTCACAGAATACAGGTTTAAACTGTGTAATTTCACACACTAACACACACACTATATATAGCAATATATTTTCCTAAAAATTTGTGCCAACAATTTAGCTTCTTTAAAATTAGTTTTTGGTAAACTAATAAATGAAACTTTTAAAAGAAGGAATGACAAATACATTTTTCTAAAGTATACACAAAAACAAAAAAATCATAAAAAAACTGATAAAATTTATTCTTACTTATTTATATCCACTGCCATGCCCATTTTTTCTTTATGTTAAATGATATTATAAAATATTTTCTAAATATAAATCTGTTTATTGAGCTAATGAGATGTTAGTTTGATTAAACTGATGGTCAAGACAGGCGCACAAGTTCTGTCAACACAATCTGTGCATTAACATAGAGAATATTTATAATTTAATACAAAATGTGTCCAAATAGACTAAATTATGTAGATAGATTTCTGGCCAGCCATGGAAAGCTAAACAACTGTTTGGAACATGCTTAGAAACCAATTAAAAGATAGATTTCACAAAGATTAAAGAAAATAAATCACAGATAAGAAACAGATTCATGTACGTCAACTTATTTATAAAAAGAATATGCAATTTAATCTAAACCTAATAGCATAAATGACAAAGAAAACAGATGTGGTAGGCGGGATAATGGCTCCCCCAAGATATGTATATTCATATCTTCCCACCTGGACTTTGTGAATGTTTTACCTTCCAAGGCCAAGAGACTCTGCAAACGTGATGAGGTTTAGGACCTTGACTTAGGTGGACCCAACCTAAAAGGCAAAGGACATCGAAAGTGGAAAATTGAGGCAGAAGAAAAAGGTCTAAATGATTCCCTGTGAGAAGAAAGAACATGACGCACTAAAGATGGCTTTGAAGATAGAGAGAGCGGCGTTGGCCAGGTAATGAAGATGGTCTCTACATCCTGAAAACCTCAAAAAAATAAGTCTTCTCCAGATTCTGCAGAAAGGAAGAGGCCAACAATGACACCTTGATTTCTGCCCAGTGAAACCATTTCAAGATGCAGACCTGCAGAACTGCAAAAAACATTCCTGTAATCAGTTTGAGCTACTAAGTTTGTGTCAATTTGTTATAGCAGCAGCAGAAAACGAATACACCAGAAATGGCGATCGCGACGTAGGGAGGCAGATTATGTCACACTGTCTCTGAGACATCGTGTTCATTTCTCAGCTGCTTTACCTCCCTGTGATAGGACCGCTGAAGTAGGCATCATGGGCTCAAAATTAGTACCTATAAATAAATTAGCCCAGCAGAAATAACAGAGAAACTTCTGTTAAAGGAAATAAAAATAATTATGAGGACAATAAACGTGCAAAATGTTATCCATAATTATTTTGTGCTAAAATTGAAAACAACAAAATAATTTTCTACCTAAATAGTTTTATATACTGCATAGAGAAGTCAGTGAATCAAAAACAGAGTAGCACTGACAAAATTATAGAAATGTGTGTTATCATTGATGAATTATTTATTTTTCTCACCGAAACAAATTAATTGGCATTTCACAAACTGTTCCAGGTCGTAAGAGATAAGAAGCTACATAAATCATAATATGAAAAAAAGATATGCAGTCCCCAAATAATTAGCACAGAAATAGAAGCATGGTTTAATTATTATAAGTACAATAATTTTCCAAGTATAAAGACATTCAGTATAAGGAAACTACTTGTATAACTTGCTATACCAGGAAGTTGAATAAAATCACTTTATCTTCGACCAGTTGGACTAACATTATTGGGCAAGCTACCACACAAATTCCCATCCAAAATATTTGAAAGAAAAGGAACATAGGGAATTTCCTTTTTTTTTTTTTTTTTTTTTTTGGTGCTGGGGATTGAACTCAGGGCCTTGTGCTTGCAAGGCAAGCTCTCTAACCACTGAGCTAAATCCCCAGTGGGAATTTCCTTTTCAAAGTTAATTTGCTTTTAATAAATGAAATTATAATAAATGGTGAAATACAAAACTTTATTAAAATTAGCAGCCCTAGTAGGATATCTCTTTTTATCATTATTTTAAGATTAGTTTGAAAATCTGTTTTATTCATTCAGAAGGAAACAGAAAGATATGGGTAGGGGGAATTTATGAGGCCATCAGTTTTTACAACATATGTACACACAAAATTCCCAAGGAAATAAATTGAAAAACTTCCCATTGAAAAATATTCAGTATAATGTTTTACAATAGGCTTATCTATGTAAAAGTCAGTGGGTTTGCTGAGCTGGAACACAGGTTGTTTATATCCCAAACCAAAAAAAAAAAAAAAAAAAAAAAAAAAAAAAAAAAAAAAAAAAAAAAAAAAAAAAAAAAAAAAAAAAAAAAAAAAAAAAAAAAAAAAAAAAAAAAAAAAAGAAAGAAAGAAAAGAAAAAAAAAAAAGAAAAAAGAAAAAAATGGTATCTATAGGGGAAATGAAATGTATCTTTATTATAAGTACAAAAGGAACAGATAATAGAAAGCTGTGTCATGATTTTTAGTCTGCTGAATTCCACATTAATTCAATCCCAATAATGAGTCTATGGAAACTTTCTTCCTACTGGTTTCTATATGGTACCTATATAGTTCTTAATATTTTGTTATTATTCTTGACAGAAGCATCAGATTTATAAAAGAAAACGTGAGATAGATTTTAGAGGCCTGGAAAATAAATATTTGTCATATTGTCGCTATTTGAAGCGTATAAGTGAAGTAGTCCCCATCATGATCTGCTGGTTTTGGTTAGAGAACTCAAATAAAGTGTCTTCTAATTAAAAGCTGAATATTTGACATGCTATGTATTATGGATTTGAATTTTTTTTATTCTCCCAAAATTCACGTGTTGAAGTTCCTACCCCCAAAGTGAAAGTATTTGAAGGTGGGGCTTTTGGGAGATAAGTAGTTTAAGGTGATGTTAGAAGGTAGTATCTTTACAAGGCTAGTATCACTAGCTTTATAAAAAACGAAAAATATGAGACACCTCACACGATGTACAAACACTGAGAAAGGGTCACATGAGAACACAGAAGACAGAAGTCGACAGCCGGTAAGTCAGAAAGTGGGTGCTCACCAGACAGAAACAGCCAGCATGTTGGTCTTGGATTTCCCAGCTCCCAGAACTTTAAGACATAAATTTCTGTTGTTTAAGTGACACAGTCTGTTTACTTTGTTTTATGTGCTGACTATCACCTAGAGATTACAAAAGTGCCATTCTCAGAACTTCATTTGGGACGCATATTACCATTATCCTCCCAAATCTGCCATTTATATGGGTCTTCTCTTTTAATAAACAGCCACTGATCACATTGCCAAACTTTTTTAAACAACAGGACATAGCAAGAATTGTGACTTCCACAACATCCTCCTTGTTGACACCAGGAATCTTGCTATCTTTAACCCAAGTTATACCATGTTTTATTTCTAGTGACGAATTCTGCTCTCATGAGATCTTAGAAGATAGTTTTCCTAGGTTTAGGAATGTTCGCTTTCCAAAACTTGTACATGGAAAAATATGAGGAAAATTATCTTGCCACTTCAGAAAGTGTGAGCAGTCTAGTTTTTTGACTACAGGAACCAGAGAGGTTCTCAATTAATAAGACCTGGGAGAGCATATTGTAATGCCTTTCCATCTTTCAGATCATTAAGCAACAACATGGCTTGTTAGCCAACTCAGTTTCTACTAGAAAAGATATCTGCGTTTACCCAGATCTCTTTAATGGATATGTATAAAAAATTGGTAAGTTTTAACCAATAAAATATCCCTGTTTCCAACAGTGTACACCATAATTGAAACTCATTTAAAACTTAAAAAAAATTCTATAGTAAGTGATTTAAAGTAAATATTAAGAAAGATATATTTTGGAATTTCTTTAGGATACTTTTCAACCAAAATGTCAAATTGGCACCTCCAGGCGAAATCTAATCTAACATTTGTTTTTGAAAATTATTTTTATGGGAACACAACTTCACAAATTCATGATTGCGTTGTTTATGGCAACTTTTGTTACTCATTAGCACCTTTAGCTAACTGCAGCAGAGACCAACTCTCTGGCATTGCCAAAAATATTTACACTCTATTTACTTTCTGGCCCTTTGCAGAAAACAAATTGTACTGACCCCTGAGTTGTGCAATATCTGTTATTGAATTCAATGAGTGTAGAAAAGGTAATAGATGTGCATTCACATATTTTTTACAGTGTTTGTCAAGTGATATTTGGAAAAACAATATTATGTTTCCAATGTTTTAGGTAAAAGAAGTTGTAATTCAGCATGAAGCAGGGAGTAACTCAATCAACTGCCTATTGCCAGCTTAATAGTATAGTTCAGATATACATTAGTGATAAAATAACCTTACATAATTGTCCATTGTTTCATTTGGTCCATTGTTTCATTTTGAAATTGATTGAAAAGAAAAAAATACACTGATGTTTAAATTGTCTGCTAAATATGAATTAAAATATTGATATTTCAAAATTTTAAAGTCTTATAATTTCTTTACACTATGAGTAAAATCCATGAAGACTAATGATGGTTCAACACTAGTGTGTACCAATGAAACCAGCTTTCGATAAAACTTTTATGGTTCAATTAAGTAGCTATATAAAAGTCCTTTGGCTGTTTTTTATTGTAAGAAGTTAAGACATATTAGCAGGATATTTTGATGTATACATCCATATGGAAATTATTCCTATAGGTAAGCAATTTAACATAGTCATCACTTTTTCTCTTTATTTTTTCTGGTAAAAATAATACTCTCACGAGTATCTGAAAATCTAGTAACAGAAAATTTTCAGTATGTAATACAATATGACCAACTACAGTTCTACTGTACATTATATGCCCAGGCTCCTCCTATATAAGTTTACATTCACTGACTTAACATCTCTCTAGCTCATCTCTTTCCTGTCCACTGGTAAGCACCATGTACTCTCTATTGCTATGTATTTGATTTTTAAAAATTGCACCTGTGAGATTATTCAGTATTTTTACTTCTTTGTTTGGCTTATTTCACTTAACATAATGTCTTCCAGGTTTGTCTATGTTATTTCTATGCATTGTGTTGACAGATTATTTGAACTACTCATTTCTTGCCATGTCCATTTTCTGGTTCCACCCAAGTAATGCCTATGTTATTGACTTCATATTTTAATAAATTCATTATGATTTATTTAAGCATATGTACTAAATAAATTTGAAAATGTTTTTACTTTACATGGGAGACTGGCATCATGAAAACTAAGAAAAAATACATTTAAGCAAATATTAAAAATTAAATTCTAATAATTTATTGCTTCAAAGTCTCTGAACCAGAGAACTACTTTCTCTTTGTTTTAAATAGGAACTGGAAAAGATTGGAGAACTATTAAGGGTTAACACCGAGTGGAAACTTTAATTTAAAAGTCCACATTAGCAATGGGATTATCTTTTGTATTTTTTATTCTTTTAAGTTTATACCTTGAGATATTTTCAAGAGAAAGTAAGTGTTTTATTTCTTAGTTTGTTTCTATGAAAGTCATATTCCTATGATTATGATATCCCAGTTAGCTATTATAGAAATTAGAATGATATTAGAAACTCATTATTACTTCCTATGAGCCAAGACTCTGCTAAATATATAAGAAATGAAAATAATGTGTTTTCAGGCTAAGGACTGAATATTATTAAAGAGCAAAGGGAAAGGGAAACAGGGAAGTGGAAAGATACAAATAAAAATAACGAGCAATTACATTCTGCCTACCAATATTCCCTATGTAGTGTCTATCAATGTATCTGCTTCAGCTTTCTTTCTAAATAATAGTATTTTTTCTAGTAAATATGATGTAAAATAGCTATGCCCGCTTTCTTGAGATTAATTTATTCTTACTCTTCTAATTTACTATTTCGCTATATTTTACCAGTGTATGTAAACATTTACTTCTGGGTCAGTCTTGCCAAGCATAATTGGATTCAAAGAGAAACTTGATTCTAGAGTACAGAGTTAGTAAGGAGTTTCATTTCTGAACAAATATTCCAGAAAACAGTTGAGATGTTTGTAGTGGGACACTCGTATGACCTGGGCAGATCTCCAAACCTCAGTTCCGTTCTCTGGAAAATGGGCATAAAAATATCACTTACCTCATGGAGTTGTTGGGGAATTAAATGAGACAATACCTGTCTGAAATGTTCAGGAGTACACCAAGTAGATGCACTCGGCTCACCAAATGTCAGTTCTTACAGTAGTAAACTCAGACGTCACATGCTTTTTCAGACAATACAGCACCATCAAAATACATCGGTAATTTAACTCAACTGAAAGAGCTGCACACTTACAATCACACATTATTGCTTTTGAATACCAAAGAGTATCATTAGTTGCTGTGATACTCACTTTTTCTATGCAGAGTTGCTCTGCTGTGGCTGGAAGACAGCTCCACGGCACCAATCAGAATCCCCACGCTGAACTGAGTGTCTCAGCACTGGTAAACCGAGGCCTGCAAAGAGAGCACATCCATGAGTGCCTTGGAGAGGTGGAGAAGAGCGCTGGTCATTTGTTAAATCCTGTATTGGGTGCCTCTCGGTTGTAAATGGGTAGCCTGTGAGGTCTTGTGTTACATAGGTCTCCACTAAAAACAGCCTCCTAAATTAATTCCATCCTATGTGCACACACCCTAGTCCTAAAAAAATCAGTTATTATCTAAAAGCACAATCTAGATTCATCACCTTTGTATACATAATCTCTTGGTATTTTCATCACAGTAAAGTCCAGTCTTCATAGCATCCTTGCAAGGCTTTCTCTCATCTTGACTTTGCCTTTCTCTCTAGCCTCAGTCTCATGGCTTTTTTCCTTCACCCTATTCATCCCCAAAACTAGGGTGCTATTCCTCCGAAAATCCAGAACGGGACACTGAGCAGCATTTATCTGATAATATCTGAGGCCTCTTCAGTTTACTTCTGTTTCAAAGTAGAGAATATTTCTGCTTACTATATTATATTTAATGACATGTATTCAACAAATGCATTTTGTTTTCTTATTATTCTCATAAGCATGAGTTACTTCCGAAAGATTTGTCCAAGACATTTTTAAAAATTTAAAATGTTTTTCCTGTAGCCGGCCCCTTAAGGAAATGTAGAATTAAAATAAGATACATTGCACACATTTTTCCTATAGAATTGAAAGATGTTGTAGAGGATTAATTCATTTTATTGTTTTAATCATTTATAGCATCTATGATAGAAATTTTCATATTAATAGACATTAGAAAATTTTGAATGGTGAGTAGGGTGGAGAAATCCTTTAGCCCATTTTGCTAGGTTAATATAAACAAGACTTACAGACTGAGACTCTTATCTATTCAATGTGCAGTAATTATTACTTTGCAAGAAAATATAACAACAAATAATTGAAAAATATTTGCATGTGCCCCTACGTGTTAAAACATGACTGCTCTAAGGAAGTACCAAGTGTGAAAACATTGATAAGTATTTCAATTTGTTCTCCTAAGAGTTTGGGCATCGCATCCTTAAGCTATTATTTCTCTAGAGAGCAGTAGTAAAGTGGGCAGCTGCTACTCATATTGGATACACATAACAGCTTTCCCACAACTACAACAAGTCCCTACATAATTGGATTTTTGGATGAAGTGACAATTACTTCCAAATTTTCTGTCAGTTATTCCCTGGGGTGTTATTCAAAATACTGTATATAACAACTGGTACAATAAGTGCCAACCAATCAGAGCACACACCCTATTCAGAACAGACAACTGTCATAAATAACCAGCAAAGCAACATGGGTTGAACCAGGTCTGACGGTGCTGGAATTCTCATTAACAGTAGAAACGATTTACCTTTGGAGCACTAAAGCAGAGTTTCAAATTATAATTTTCTAAAGCAAGTAAATTCACTCTGGATTTTGCTTCCTTTATTTTTTTTTTCCCTCAAACACAATAGTACGCATAGAGTCACTATTGTAAGAGAAGTTAAACTGGGATTGGAAAAAATTTAGGCACACTGCTTTCTGAGCATGTAGAATTTAAACAGCAAATATCACATACTGCATGTAACATATTAACAGAACTGGTGTTCTACAGAATATGAATATGTGGCTAGTAAATGTCAGTTAGAGTAAAATAACTATTTTGGAAAAGAGCTTTATGCTGCTAGTTCTATAGTTTCCCTGTTATAGCCCCACTCGTTCCAGTAAGTTGAGGAAATTCAGGTGAATACCTTTATTTTCAAAAATACATAGCAAGTGCTCTAAAAATTCTACTACTTTTATTTCTGTTGTTGTTAGGTTTTTGTTTGTTTTCGTTTTGCTTTGCTTTGTTTTGTATTGACACGAGAGTCATGAACAGAGCAAGGGCAAGATGGAATTGTACAGAAGGCGAAATGACATCCTAACATTAACCTGATTCCCTTTGCTGGCCCACGCAGCTGTAGGCTTTTGCTTCACTGTGTGCACATCGGGGCAATAGTCGACACCCCTGCGAGCTCCCTTCTTTCT
Organism: Hystrix cristata; assembly: GCA_004026905.1. Lineage (NCBI taxonomy): Eukaryota > Metazoa > Chordata > Mammalia > Rodentia > Hystricidae > Hystrix > Hystrix cristata. Next base: position 151,770 of record PVJO010000809.1, on the reverse strand, counting down.
GTTTTCCATGCACTAGTGCGCTGCCTCTATCTTTCCAGCGAGGCTCTTCTCACAACTGAGAAGAAAATTATTCAAAATTCTTTTAATCGACAGTAATGATCTGAAGTGTTCCTACTTCCCCTTCCACCCACATGCTTATGTCTTAAAATGATTCTGCTGGAGACAGAGAAAGACACCACAAAAACACTTTTTGGGTATTGAGCATTTCAGATACCACGACAAGCTCTAACGAAAAGAAACATTCAAGGGTGTAGATCTACCGACCCCCATAATATAGAAGGCCGTGTTTGTCTTTCAATAAACAAGAAACAGCTTCTAGTTGATCTTACATTCATAGCCGTACGATATTATTTCAGTTACGACAAAAACCTCAGGCCGAGAACAGGCTGCTGGATTTTGAATCTTTCCCCGTGTTAGGAGAGATCTAAGAATAACTGAAGGAATATAATCTACAGAAATAGCCCTACACAATCTAGGGGAACATTTCCACTTTCAAAATTCTTTTTTTTTTTCCTTAGCTTAGAATAAGAACTGTGTGGTTGGACCCATTAAGTTTATTTTATCACTTTTAATGCAAAGATTATTACTGTAATTTACATATCTCAGTAAGAGCCAAAAGCTTCCTGCTGTGGCTTTTTCCACCAATGTGCTACAAATTAAGAATCCAGCTACATTAAAGTAAATGAAAAAAAGTTAATTCTTTTCAATATAAGGAAAATTATCTGCCCATGAGACTATATAATTCTCTCAGTAAGATTCCCAGAAACAAGAAAATAGAGTTTTTGTGTAAACTACATTAATGTTTTAGTCCCGTGTAAGATTGCAACTTTAATCATAACAAAATGTAGTAAAACCAATATTGATCACCAAAAAGGAAAACAGTAACTTCAAGACTGTGAACCACACTAAAAGAAAAGGAAATGTACACCAATAATGTATTCAAGAATCACTAAGGACTTAACATAGACATTATGTAGGCATGCAGTTTCTTATTTCCTTTTGGCAATAACAAATTTGGTAAACAACTCATCCAATTGTATTAGTCTTCCCAGTGCTAAACCAAAGGTCTTTGTATATACAAAGTAGGAGAAGACATTTCAGAAGGTTGTCTCTTTTGTAGGCTGGGCCCAAGGCAGAAATGACGTGGGGGAAGGACCTGGCAGAAGAAAGCTGCCCAAGGTGTAGTAGCAAGGAAACAGAGAACAGAGAGAGCCAGGATGGAAGGTAAGAAGGGAGGGAGAGGGAGGGAGAGGGGAGGGAAGGGAGAGAGGAGAGGAGAGAGAGACAGAGACAGAGACAGAGACAGAGAGACCCTCCAAAGGCATGCCCTCTGCGAAGTATCTCCTCTAAATGGGCTGCACCTTCAACAGCACATTTAACTATGAAGTCTTCAACAGATTAATCCACTGACGATTATAGGCCCTTGTTACTGTTTCTATATAGATGCCTCCCTGCGCCCCCTGCTGCATGAGCTCAGGTGGGGGTTTGGAGAGGTGATTGGATTATGGGGGTGTGATACTCATCAGTGGATAAATTCATAGATTATTTATAGCTAAATCTGATTTGGGAGGTGAAACCTGGTTGGAGGAGGTGGTCTCTGGAGTGTGGTGGGGACTTGGGAAATATTTTCAATTCAAGACTTAGCATCAATACGTTAGCAAGGAATCCCATAGGTAAACATCATCTCTAGAAGTTCAGGCTACCCAATATGTACCAGTGGAGTAATGGAAAATTTTGATGCCTTAAATCTCTTTTTTTTTTTTGGTGCTAGAGATCAAATTTAGGGCCTTGCACTTGCTAAGCAAGCACTCTACACCTTGAGCTAAATCCCCAGCACCTGATGCCTTCTTTCTTGATGGAAATACCCAGGTCACTCAAGTGATTCTTCCACCCATGTCATTCACAGGCTTTACCATGATACTGGGAAACTAAGCCCAAGGGTCTGACCACAGGACATATTCTCCCAGTGATATGCCTTCACTCTAGATATTGTTTATATCCTTCATCTTGCTCCTATATTGTCACTGACTTTTCTTAGCACAGTGTACTCTATCCAAATTATCACTTTTATTCCTTGCTTTTGAAGCCAAATTCACTCTGTCACTGTTAGGATACAAAGTAGTTAACAAATTGATGAATTGGTAATATAAATGAGAAAATGTACAGTACTTAAAACAATATACTATAACTAATATGCCAACATGTTTTGGTTTTAGATATTCTCTAAGATCTATTTGTTAGGACATCATAGTTTCACTTAAGTTCTTATGCTTAAAAATTATAGGAACAAAATAAAAGAAATTAAATGACCTCAATATCAATAATTAGGAAAAGTTTAATTAATTAAAACAGTGTAATCCTGGCACAATAATAAATTAATCGACCAAAGGTAAAAGATAGTTAAAATAGAAAAAAGACCAACTTATATATGATCATATAATATATTTCAAGGAGACACTAGAACTCAGAAGAGCTAAGCTTTTCAATGACTAGCGTTAGGTCAATCAGATAGCTGCATGGGAAAAAAATAAAAACTTGACCATTTATTTTATATCATTTACAAAACTTATTAACTCAAGGTAGATCATTGACCTATCCTGAAAGCAAAATAAGTTTTCTGGAAGCAAAATATATCTTTATAAATTCTGAGTAGGCAAAGATTAGAAAGTAGGGCCCCAAACATTGACTCTGTAAAATAAAGACTGATGGACTTGGGGATTTATCTCAATGGTAGAGTGATTACCTAGCAAATACAAGGCCCTGAGTTCGAGTCCCAGCACCCTTCCCCCAGAAATAAATAAATAAAGTCTGATATGTTGGATTTCATAATTAAAATTAGTACTTTTGTTCATCAAAACATACCATTAGGTGGGTGAAAAGATAAGTCCTAAACTGAAAGGAGACATTGGCAATATTATGTGCAACAAGAAGAAAAATTCTTGTATCCAGAAATCAATATAATTTAACAACAGAGACTCATCCTTTCAAATTAGCAAAGGACCTAAAGAAGTTCTTCTCGAGGATGGCAATATATTATAGTTCATGATTCTATTCCTGAGAATTCCAAAAGCAGACAAAAGCAATATCATAATAGTGATTACTTTGGGAGATCGTAGGCTGGGAGGAGTGCTTCTTGAATTAAATTGTTCTGTATATTATAAAAGTCTAGAGCAGATTCAATCAAATATATTTACTGTGTTTCATACAAAAATCTCTTAAGTCAAGACCTTGTCTCCTTCTTGATTCTTGTGTATGGTTTCAAAACAAGGTACCCCTAAGGTACCAGTTTATGTCTAAACTATAAGCAAGATTATTTAAAGAATTGTTCTAGAACCTTACAGAAAAGGGAAATTGCACTATTTATACTTACTTCTGTCCCGTTACTGAAAGGATACAGGTGTTTCTCAAATCAGAAAAATAGATATTTTAGGGTTTTTCTTTTGTTCAAATGAATCTAGAGGATGAATGCTCTTTGAAATGAAATCATGCATATTTAGTGTGAATAATCCTATTGCCAACCAACTTCCTTCAGACCATAATGAATCCTTGTTAAGAGTAACAGAGAAAAATTGATTATTGCAAATTACATGCTCTTTCTTTACCTGCTGGAATTCATCTAATATGATTTTTCTTGAGTTGTACACCATTTATTTGTAAAATAGCTTTTAGCGAATAACAGAAAAATATGGCAATTATTCACAAAAGCAAAATTCACATTATCATTATAGATGCTTAATAATAAAGGAATAAGAATGTGTAAATCAATGAATAAATTGATTATTTAGAGATATTTCCTTAACAAATTCTAGACACTGCTCTTTTATCTCATGAATTAGATAATTTAAAGGCTTCATGAGTCACATGCAAAACTCAAAAATATAATATTATATAACTCCTAATTTAACATGTATTTATTGATTTCTTCATGTGTGACAGCCATTATTCTAAGTTCTAGGAATATAGTTAGGTACAAAACAAAATCGCTGTTCTAATGGCTATTTCATGTAATTTACACCTTTTTCAATATTTTTAGCTCTATTTGAGGTGGAAGGGTAAACAAGAGAATCACAAACAAGGAGAAAAAGGGGCCAGGGACTTGGGGACTCCAGATACAATGCTCAGTCAGCTACATAGACTCATGAATGTGTGCTCACCCACACAGTCTTAAGTCCAGCCCTGTGAACCTGCTCCCATATAACACTTTTGCTTTTTCATTTTTTTAAAAGAAGAAAAAGAATAAAGAGAAAAAAAATAGTTTATTTGCTATACTTTCCCGAGAGTCTGTTAGCCATACAAAGATGATTTTTTTTTTTTACAACATTGATGCAGTGTTACACTCAGGTTTCAAAGGACGTGATCATGTGAAGTACAGTCCTGTGTTCTAATTGCAAGGCCATCTATCAGGATTTGCAATAACCGTCACTCAATCTGCTTACACATTTTTTTTTTGTCATTTAACCTACCTTTACCAGGACATATTTTTATGAATTATTCTACAATTTGATATTCAACACATGCACACTATGTAGAATTTGATTAGATTAATTCTTTTATCTCTTGCCACAATTAGATTGTCTTCTACTGGAATTGTTTTATGCTTAAAAGGTTGGCCACATTTACTACATAAAATGAAGTTATGGGTTGGGGATCTAGCTCAAGTGGTAAAGCGCTTGCCTAGCAAATGCAAGACCCTGAGTTCAATCCCCAGCACCCAAAAACACAACAAAAATAAAATAAAATAAAACAAAGTTATATTCTACTAGTTACAGTGATGATGATGGTGGTCTTGTTAATGGGAATAAATTAGGACACATTTACTGTTATGGACTGAATGCTTGTGTCTCTCCTCAACTCTGAATTCATATGCTTGAGTCCTAAGCCCCAGTGAGGTCAGGCCTCCAGAATGGGATTAATATCCTTGTAACAAGAGAAAGAACAGTCTCCCTCTCTCTGCCATCTGAAAATACAGCAAGAGGCCAGCAAGGTGTCCAAGAGAGAAAGAGAACCCTCATCAGTAACCAAATCTGTTAGTCCCTAGATTCCAGACATCCTGGCCACCAGAGCTGTCAAAAATAAAATGTTTGTTGCTTAAACCATCCAGTCTAGGACTTTGTTATGGCAACCCACACTAAGACATTTAGCACAGACTTGCCATATGCCAGGCAGATGTAAATGGTGACTTAAATTTTATGTAATTTGTCATTTAATTTATTTGATAATAACTGGCTGGTCTTATTGCCAGTTTATAGATACAGACACCGAAACAGAGCCATCAAGTAATATGCCAAGGCTTACCCACATAGTCAGAGGCAGGAAATCTGTCTAACCTAAGGATCTATTATCTCGGTCACAACAGCATGCTGCTAGCCAGTAAGTATCTTGTTTGAATTGAATTCGGATGTCATTGCAAATAAATGACCTTGAAAATTCAGTTACGGATCTCAATTTAGCAGCATATAATCAAGAATAGATAATAGAAGACTTTAATGTTGAATAAATAAACTTGCTTTAGAATGAAAGGAAAAATACTGAGGCTGTTTTATGGAATTAAAATACTTTATATGCCACTTCTGAACTTTTTAAAATGTGTATAGTAAAATAAACTCGAATTCAATCACTATTTTAGTCATTCAACATACATAAATGACACATGGTACTTATATTTAAGAGGTACAATAACTAAATGGGAGGCTTGATTATTTATTGGACAACAAGTATGTGTTGAGCAAAATGAGAATGATACAATGTTGTAGAATATATAAAATGATTATCTCCAGGAGGTCAGAGAAAGTTTCCAGCCAGATGTAATACTTGAATTGACACAAGACAATCTGAATACTTTTGCAAGTCAGGAGATATATTAATTAAAATTAGAGCCTTGAGCTGATAGATCATTAAAAATAAATGTTGCTGTCTCTATATAGCCCATAAGTGATTGAATATAACAATGTAAGCTCCTCTCTCTCTCCCCCTTCACTCTCTAGGTCTGTCCCTCTCTCTCTCTCTCTCTCTCTCTCTCTCTCTATATATATATATATATATATATATATATATATATGTATGTATGTATAAAATGAGAAAGTGATAGTAGTGACATTAATTTAAGTAACTATGTAAACTCTGTACATAACTTATGTATTTCTACATAAAATTATAGGAGTCATTTTATAAAACTATATAATAACAATTATATATATATAATTCCTCAGTGTTCATGCTCATGAAATTTAAGAGGCTAATAGAAATAATGTTGACCTTTTCCTTATTTAAAGAATTAAGTCTCATTGATTACATGCATGGAATGAAGCAAATAGAATAATTTTGTTGCTGTCTTAATAATACCATAAGAAAAACACTATTATCTCCAAAAATTGTAAGAAACTAATTGTAAGAAACTAATGGTTTATTCCAGTATGCACTAATTCTATTTATAATGTATCCAATCAATGATAATCAAGCCCCTTAAGAAGCTTAAGTCTTAGGGTACTAACATTTAAAACTGCAGTAAAACTTCTATATGCTTGAGCAATCCATGATATATTTTAAATGATATGCTATAATACACTTGGGTAAAATCATATGGAAGAATTTAAGTGGAAAAATAGGAAAAGGTACAGTAAAAATATCCTATCTGGCAGGGAAGAGTTTATTCATTTATATGTAAAAATGGATGACAGTAGCTAACAAACTACTTTAATATTCAGATTTAATTGGCTGTATCATAAAAAGTCATGTAGCGGGTTCTTTGGGAGATGGTAATATTTTCAATGTGATAGAGACTGCTTCTTTGAATCGATTTATCCTTACAAGGAAAGTTCGTGTTTTCCTTATAAATCCTAGAATTGCAAGAGTTATAAAAATTAGTTTATAGGTAATGCAAAGATTTTAATGTCATTTATCTGAAAAATGAGAGCTCACCTGTGAAAGAGTGGTTGGTACATATATGGTTGTAAAGAAATAACGAAAAGAAATATATCAATTTGAAAGTAAAAAGCAAAAGAGGATGAGCATTTTGAGTAATAAATATACCTTAAATATAAAAACACTCTGTTCTCTTATCTTTAATGCGCCAAAGTATGTACTAGTGTGAGCTTTCGTGCAACTATTTGACTAGTAAGGAGTTGTAACTGTATTACATGTAGTCAAATATCTAGTCAGGCACACAAGATTAATGCTCCTGAGCTGTTCTCCACTGTATCCTGCATCGGTAGAGGTCAAGTAGGTCTAGATCCCAACATGCACGTTATGTATGTAGAACACATATGCGGAAAGTTTTCTTCTGAATGCACCTGTGTATTATTGAGTGTAACATACAACAGTAATTCTTCTGTGTCACTGTAGGTTGGAGTTGATGCATGAACTGTGTTAGCAAGACAGGATTGTTTTCAATGCAATCCTCAGGGAGTCCTTTGGTAAAGGGAAAACAATGATTTTGAAGGTTCATTTTGGTGCCAGCTGGCAGAGATCTTAAAGGTTATTCTATTTTACCCATACTACATAGTTATTTAAATGTCTCCATGTGGAACATGTGAGAGGAGTGTGTATTTAGTAACACTGGAATTATAAAATATATTTATAGTAGTGAAAGAAGAGAAAAAAAGAAGGAAACTTTGTGTTAAGTACCAGTTTGACTGCAATGCATTTGTATTTTTGTTTTACAAATTTTTACTGTATTTTCTTTAACAGATTAAACACCAGCACTATTTATCTCTATCTGAACTGCAGACCAAAGCCCCATTTTGGATATCTTCCTGTATGTCTATTTTCTTTAAATTATATATTTGTCATATGGGAGTAGATTCTGCTTGTTGCAATAGGTCAGAAGTTGAGTAAGAATGTGTTAAAAGTTGGTAAATTCATATACAACTATGCAGTTGATTGAAGAATTGATATTTTTCTTCAATCATCATAAGTGACTTTCTTCCAGAAATAGTTCTTTTAAATTAATACAACTTAATATCATTTTATAATAAAAATCTCAGATGTTATATAACCATAAAATCTATGTAATATAAACAGCTAATTTTCAAATAAAAAGTCTTAATTTATCATGTTTCTTTTTCCAAGTAATGCTTTAATTGTTCACTAGTAAAAGTGCATATCGTACTGAGAAGGACAGCGTCAGAGACAAGAAGCCTGTATAGTCTGACCAGGTCGCCATGCTTGCTTTAATGCTCTGGTGCCATTACTTTGTGCTACACCATATTTATTTGTCACTGTGACTTGCAGATTAAGTGAGTAGTCCTGGCTGATATAATTGAGTAAAGACGGACACATTTACTTTATTTTATTTTATTTTTGAGACAGGGTCTCACTACGTAGTTCAGCTTGGCCTTGAACTCTCCATGTAGCCCAGGCTGGAATCCTCCTGCCTGGATTGCAGCAATCCTCCTGCCTCAGTCTCCCAAGTGCTGGGATTACAGTCATATACCACAACATCTGGCCCAACATACTTGAAACACAAAACAAAATCTCTTTATATAACATAGATCTTGATAGTCTACCACACTTATTGGCTACTACGCTGACTAGTACACATCTATGACCCTGCATCTAGAAAAATATGCAAATAATAACTTATCTGAAATATTTGAGTCATTCCAATAATTATATGCAAATGACTTCCACTGAAAATATTTTTAATATAAAATTAGTATAAGAAAGTACGTACTGGATGTGTGGGCAATTTGAGGAAGGTGACTGAATGTAGCACAATTAAGCTTCTGCTAAGTTTCATTAATAGAGACTATAGCAAGTCACTTGTAGTAACTCAGGTTGACAGAAGGGCTGTCATACAGGACATGTAGCATCTAGCCTGCCTTCTCCCCCAGTGATTTTCACATTTTTCTGTGCACAACAGTGCGTTTCATAAATATTTAAATTTAAGTATTCTGATTTTATAACTCAATGTTATGCTGCATCAGTTATTTTTAAGACATCTCCAGGTGGTCCTGAATGAGTTCATCTAAGCATCATAATTTGACAACTAGAGATTTAGCTATCATAGTATATGTCTCAGTTTGTTTGTAGTGCTTTAATAAAATACTACAAACCAGGTGCCTTACAAACAAACAAAAATATATTTCTCAATTGTTCTGAAAGAACAATTCTCAATTGAGAAGAACAATTGAGAACGTCCAAATTTAAGGCACATTTCATGTTTGATGAAAGCCTAACTCCCACGCAATAACCCTAGGTGTATCTCCACATAGGCCAAGAACCTTGAAGTCTCTCTTCAGCCTCTTTGATAAAAGCAATAATCCCATTCATGAAAGTTCTGCCCCTGTGACCCAAATCACCTGCCAAAAGCCATCTGCTAATGCCTTGGAAGTTCCACAAGTGAATTTGTGGGAGACACAAACCTACAGCTCACAGCAGAGTTCCATCGGTGTGAGCCTGAAAACATGTTCTACCCATTGATCTCCCTACCACTAGGCTGCTTTTGGTATGCAATGAATATTGTTGAAGAACTCATCACTTTTACCTAGGAATTATGGGACTTGGGTTTGTGGAAAATCTCCCTTCAATGAGTGGGAAACCAAAGATACTTGAGGAAAATAGCTAAACAGCTAATGTAATAGGAAAGCTACAGTTAAATCCAACACAAATATTTGAATTGATAGTATCCTCTTTGGTGAAATTAGCCCCTGAGTTTACAGTTGACAAGTTGCATTGGTCTAAAATTTTAAAATGGGTAGGCTAATAGTAGGAAGAAAATTAAGTTATACCTGCAAGTGTTTGTTTGCTGAGGCTGTATTAATATAATACATAACAATATTCTGAAAAAATATGTTCAATCCTGTGCATTTATGTAAAAAAGCATTATTCATAACAACATAAATGTCAAGATTCATTTGGTTTCTTACATGGTAAGTGAATAAATCAGTTATATTTTACGATCAAATGAAATGAGAAAATATTCTCTTGTGGGTGCATGTCTTTCCTTCTTTAGCATCTAATTTTAACTAACTGAATTATTTTAAGTATCATTTTATTCAACATTTGAAATGAAAAAAATGCTTTTTAATGAAGAATTTGCATTCATCATAAAGATAGAACAAAAAGTCCTTGGCAGAGGTTTTCTCCACAGAAGTAGGCTATTTTTGTATTGTACATTTAGCAAATTATAAAAATACAAATTCCAGAAACTGCATCTCAAGAGTTTCCAAACAAAATAACATTCAAGAACCTGGGTTTAGTTTTTTGATTAGTGTTCAGAAATAAAAAAATATCAGAAATGACGCCATTATAATCTCTTTTATTTATTCACTTATTTATTATAGATTTTTAATTAAAATTTATTCAAAATTACACAGATTTACAGGATGTTACACAACCTTACAGATCACAATACACTGAGCCTTTTGCTTATGACAGCGAGAGATGTAAACAACCACATAGATGCAGCATTAAGTCACAACTACATAAAGTTACTGTAGTACCCAGTATAAGTGTCACTGTTATTAGGTTTTTATTTTTAAGATGTCATTATTCCTCTGGATTCCCATTCCCCTCCCCCTTTGCCCTCTTCTTGTTCCCTAATAGAGAATCTTTTCTCTATTAGCTAATAGAGAGTCCTTTCTCTATTAGCTTATATCTAACATTTAATAATGTCTTTTTAACTCAGCATTTTGTGAAGCTTTACTTTCTAGAGAGGTTGAGAAGAAACACCACTACAAATATAATCAATGAAATGAGCCTGGCACTGTTCACTATTTGCTTACTTGGGGAAAACGTTTATGTTTAAAGCATATGACATGTATGAAGTAGAGCTTCAGATACTGTAGTAAGAGGAAAAGAACATTTGCTGTGTGTTTTCAAAATTGGTATGACAATTATTAATAAAATCACCTAAAGCCATAAGGTGCCATAGTGGTGATACAATGTAAAGTAATGATGATATACATTGAACTGCTTTAGTCAGAACTTGGGAATGGCTTGATTTTTCACTAAGACATGCATGACAGTACATGTGAGAAAAAGTCTTAGCTAGGATGCTAAAGTATACAAAACATAAATGTTTTAGTGACAAAGTAGACACAGATTTACCAGACAGGAATTTGTGAATAAAAAAAGCTGATGTTTTGTTTTCATTTAAAAAGGATTATTTGTGAAGGTATTCTAACTGTAGTTCTAATGACATCAAAAATACTACCTCCCTAGAAAAATGGATAATTCCTTTTCCATACTCATAATTTATAAAGGTATGTAATGTTGCTACCCTAAAGTATAAAATACTTATAAATTGACTACTTAATTTCACAGAAACCTTTCAGAGACTTTTACCATGTTATATGAAATATTTTTTCTGATTTTTCAGGATGTAGTAATTTCAATTCTTCCTTCACTATATATGTCATTTCTCTATCTAAAATACAAAGAAATATGAGAATTCCAATGAAATTCTGAATTTCTAGAATTTGTTACCACCAAATATTTTATTAATGAGTCAGTTTTGTCTTGGTTTTGTTTCAGGCAGGTGATTACTACAGAAAGATAGCAATCAAGGTATATTATTTCTCCTTATTGTTACTATTATTAAGTAAACTCAGGACATTATTTTGATTTCACCAGTTTTCCCATTAATGTCCTTTATTACCAGGATTCATTCCTATGAAACTCTAAGAGTTGATTTTTCTTTTTAATTTAAAAACATCATCCTCTTCTTCCCTACTTTTGCTTATCTACTTGTTACTTTTGGGTCTAACCATACTAAACCCAGAGGAAATGGATAAATTCATCAACACATATGAACTACCAAAGCTGAACCAAGAAGATATCAAAATCCTGAATAAGCCAGTATCAGTCAGAGAAGGGAAAAAAAAAAAAAAAAGCTACCAACTAAAAAAATCCCAGAACCCGAAGATTCACTGTCGAATTCTACAAGAACTTTAGAGAAGAACTAATGTCAATACTCTTCAGATTCTTTAATGAAATAGAAAGGTAAACAATACTCTTAAAGTCATTCCTGGAAGCAAGAACTACCCTGACTCCAAAACCAGGGAAGAACTCAATCAAAAAAAGAGAACTACAGCCCAATCCCTTTAATGAACACAGATCCAAAATTCCTCAATAAGATACTAACAAAAAATTCAGCAAACCAACAAAAATAGCCTACATCATGGCCAAGTAGAATTCATTCCAGGAATTCAGGGATGGTTCAACCATGAGTTAATAAATGTAATGCACTACATAAACAGATGCAAGGACAGAAATAATATGATCATCTTGATAAATACAGAAAAATCATTTGACAAAATCCAACATCTATTCATGATTTTTTTAAAAAAAGTGAAGAAAATAGAACTAGAAATTCTTTATCTCAACATGATAAAAAGCCATCCAAGACAAACCAATGGCCAACATCATAGTAAGTAGAAAGAAGCTAAAAGTTTTCCCTCTAAAACCAGAAACAAGACAAGGATGTCCTCTGTCACCACTTCTGCTTAACACAGTTCAGGAAACATTTAGTTAAGACAATAAGACAAGAGAAAGAAATAAAGGGGATAAGGATAGGGAAGGAAGAAGTTAAATTATAATTATTTACTGATGACATAGTCCTCCACATAGAAGACCCCAAAAACTCCACAAAAGGACTCTTGGAACTAACATATACAAATTTGGCAGTGTAGCAATGTACAAAGTCAGCATGCAAAAACAATAATGATCCTGTACACAAATAACAAACTACTGAGAGTGAAACTAGGGAAACAAAACCCTTCACAATAGCATAAAGAAAAATGAAATACTTAGGAATTAACCTAACCAAGGAAGTGAAAGATCTCTACAAAAGAACTATAGTACTCTGTGAAAGGAGTTTGAAGTTGATACCAGAAATTAGAAAGATATTCCTGTCCTAGATAAGCAAAACAAATACTGTCAATGGGCTACTTCCAAAGTTATTATATAGAGTTAACACAATCTCATTCAAAATACCAATCATATTCTTTACAGAACTGGAGAAAGCGATCCTAAAATTCTTGTGGAACCAGAAGAGACCTTGAATACCAAAAGCAATTCTGGGCAACAAGGGGAAGGCACAGGGCATCAAAATCTCAGACTTCAAATTACACTACAAATCTACAGGGATTAAAAACAGAATGGTATTAGCAAAAAACAGACTTGTGGATAAATGGAACAAGAGAGAAGACACAGAAACAATTCCAGGCACATTCAGCTGTGTTATTTTTGACAAAGGGTCCAAATATTTTCTCTGGAGGAAAGACAGCCTCTCTAACAAGTGGTGCTGGGAAAACTGGCTCTCCACATAGTGAACACTGAACATAGATCCATATCTCTCACCATGCACTAAACTAAAATCGAAATGGATCAAAGATTTAAACATTAGAACAAAAACAGTGCGCTGGAAGAAAAAAATAGGTAAAACTCTTGAAGATGAGAATCAACAAATGGGATCATATCAAATTAAAAAGCTTCTCTACAGCAGAGAAAACCAATAATAGAGTGAAGAGACACTCTACAGAATGGGAAAAACATTTTGCCAGCTACTCCACAGACTACATCCCTGTTCAACGCTGTATTTTTCTGTATGCTACAAGGTCCTTCGCTGTAAATAACATCTCTTTTCATACAATGATCTTTTCTTAAAGTTCAAATCTTGCATTTAGCATTCATTTACAAATCTATATTAGCAAACACTAACTTCTAATTTAATTCTATTTCCACCCTCCCTCAGTCCTCACTTCAGTGGCAGGGTGGGCATGAGCGCGAACCAACTCTCCGGACAAGGAGAGAGTCCCCAACTGCAGAGCTCTGTTGAAAACCTCCTTCCCAGGATACAGCCCCCACTGTAACAAAACCACAGACTATCTAAAAACATCTCGGTTTCTAGGGCTTTGGAGCTGTTTGATTTAACTTTGGGTTCAACATTGCGAAACAAACCAAAATCCTATCCCCAGGACAATACTAAAAATAATAGCAATTTGCTAGTAAAGACACACCAAAATAAGGATATTGAGTTCCCCTGGGGCACACAAGAGCCTGGCCAAATATTTTTTTTAAAACACTGAATTGTTTATCTATTCTTTAGCATTGTCAGTTCCAGAATGTTATATAAACAGAATCCTGTACTATGTAGAATTTCCAAACAAGCTCCTTTTACTCAGCAAGGTACATTTAAGATTTATCTATGTCTTTGCTTGTCTTGATAACTCATTTCTTTTGCTGCTAGATCCGTACTATTCCAAGATGCAGCTTACTATAGCTTGTTTAATTCAAATATTGAAGGATGTCTTAGGTACTTAAAGTTTCCACAATTGTGAATCAACCTGTTATAAACATGCATATGCAGGTTTCTGTGTGCCCATACGTTTTTACTTCAGTTGGGTAAATACCTAGCAATGTAATTGCCATGGTGATTCTACATTTAATTTTGTTTAAAGAAACAACGACAACTTGCCAGACCTTTCTAAATGGTTGTACTAATTTGCACTCCATCAGCAACAGATGCCCAGATTTTACTGCATCATTAATAGTCAGTACTTTTTGCTTTCTTTTTGTTTATCTGTTTGCTTTCAACCATTGCACCAGGTATATAGTTGTATCTTATTGTTGTTTTCATGTACACATTCCTAATGACAAATAACATCGAGCACCTTCTTAAATGTTTACGTGCTTTCTTTATATCTTCCTTTTGTAAGGGATCTAGTCACATATTTTTGTTATTTTAATTGAGTCATCTTAAAAGAACAAAACCGCACTCCAAACATAAAAACAGCATGGTACTGGAACAAAAACAGAAAGGAGAATAATTGGAATAGCACAGAACATGCAGAAACAACTCCAAACACTTTCAACTACTTGATCTTTGGAAAAGGGGGAAAAAATATAAACTGGAGATAAGAAAGCCTCTTTAATAAATGATATAGAGAAAACTGGCTATCCAGTTATTCTGGATAAGCCGTGCAAAAGACCGACTCTAGACCCACGTTTCTCACCATGTCCTAAACAAAAATCAAAATGTATCAAAGAACTAAATGTGAAAACAGAAATACTTCAGCTGCTGGGAGATAAAACGAATAAAAATCTTTAAATCATAAGCATTAGCAAAGTCGTTCTAAACAGAACTCCAGTTGCAGAGGAAATAGTACCCAGAAACAACAAATGTGATCGTGTCAAATTAAAAAGCTTCTGCATAGCAAAAGAAACAGCCAACAGAGTAAAAAGACAAGATACAGAATGGGAAAATAATTTGGGCCAGATGTTTCTCAGCCACTCATTTCTCTCACTAATATCTAGAGTTCTCAAAGAACTCAAAAACAATTAGACCCCCCCAAAAAAAAACCCAGTTAAAATAATGGTCAAGTGAAATGAAGAGACACTTCACAGTAGTACAAATGACTAACAAATACATGAAGAAATCTCAACATCTCTGACCATTATGGAAATGCCGACTAAAACAACACTGACATTCCATATTGTCTCAAAAAGAATGGCCATCAACAAGAAATCAAATAATAACAAATTCTCCTGAGGGTGGGTGGAGGGGAATCTACTACATTGTTGATGGGAATGTAAAGTAGTACAACCACTATAGAAATCAGCGTAGACTTCCCTAAAAAATAACCCTAAAAATAGAAATTCCATTTGACCTGGCTATCTCCCTTCTAGGTAATCCCAAAAGAGTTGACAGAATCATATTACAGGGACATATGCATACCCATTTGAAATCTTATATAAATTTTATTGGTACATTTTCAATACATAATGATCATATACATCATAGGAATCAAGTACCTGTACATGATCTGTTTTGATTTCCTTTTTTCCGTTCCCTCCTCTCCCTTCGAATCCTCTTCCCTTCCTTATTTAGGACAGCTTTGTTTTCATTTTTTTTCTCTTTTCTTTTCCTTTTCCCTTCCTTCCTTTCCCCCTCCCCCTTCTCCAGCTTCCCATCCCCTTTGAACACATCTGAAATGAATAGACACCTTTCAGATGAAAACGTACAAATGGCAAATAAATATTTGAGAAAACATTCAACATTGTTGGTCGTTTGGGAGACACAGATTGAAACCATGCTGAGATTCTATCTCACTGCAGAAAGAACGGCTATTACTGGGAAATCAACCAATAACAAATGCCAGCAGGGCTGTGGGGAAAGAGGAACTCTCCACCACCATGCCACTGTTCCTGGGAGTGTAGACGGTGCAACCATGGTGGAAATCAGCATGGAGATTCCTCAAAAAACTACAACTAGAGGTTCCATTTGACCCAACTATTCCCCTTCTTGGCATTTTCCCAAAAGAACTAAAAGCATAGCCATATTTAAAGCAACACTATGTATAGTAACTAGACCTTGGAAACAGAATATATGTCCATCAATAGATAAATGGATAAGGAAAATGTGGTATTTATACACAATGGCATAGTATGCTGCCATAAAGAAAGATAAATTTGAGGCATCCATAGGTGATTAGATGCAATTAGAGAACACAATGTTAGGTGAAATATCAGACACACAAACTCAAATATGGCATGACTTCTCTTATATAAGAAACTCTCTCTCTCTCATAGATACAGATAGATATCTATATTGACAGATATCTATATATATATTTCTCCAAAAGGCATATTCTGTTGTTTTAAAAAATGCAATTTATATGCTAGTTTATTTCATTTGTACTATTCGTTTATCTTATTAGTTCATTGAAAAGAAAGCTTCGTGCTGTTTCTTTTTTGTAAAAATGTTTCAGTTTATGTCTTGTGATCTTAGTAAAGTAAACTTTGAAGATAATGATACATAGTGTATTAACTATTGTTATTCTCTTATTATTTTGCCATGAATTTTTGTTTTATTTTTTTTTCATTAAACAATGAAAAGAATTTCAGAGCAAAAAAATAGAATAGTATAGCAAGTATATCTTGCCAAATACAAAAACACAGAGCTGGGGCTATAAGTCATTGGTATAGAATTTGTCTAGGAATGACTAGGGCCTGGGTTATTTCTTCTTTGGACAGGTAAGTGAGGAGAGAGGGGAAGAGAGAAAGAGAGCAAGATTGAGAGATCTAGTGATTTACTAATGGGATCCAAAAAATAGAGTTGAGCTAGAAGAACAACATAACTATCAAAGTTGAGCATAGATTGATAGACTTACCCAAAACAAACAGAAAGGAAGACCAAACGAAAGAAAGATTTTTTTTTTAAGTAAGTGTCACAGATTGTTGGATCCTAGTATTGTCTGAAGGTCTGCTCCATCCCAAATTCATGTTGAAATTAAATTGCCATTGCAATAATATTGAAATAGGGCCACCGATATATGATTAAGCTGTGACAGCCTTGCCTCCTAAATAGATTAATGCTGCTATCACAGTGGCAAGTTTATTAGCTTGCCTCCTTTTCTCTTTGTCTCTGCCCTTGGCTTTTCCACCACGTAATGCCTTCCACCATTTTATGACACAGCAAGAAGGTGCAGATGGATACAGATGCATTAATACTTGCTTTCCTAATCTCCAGAACTGTAAGTCAATACATTTCTAGTTATTATAAATTACTCAATCTTGGATATTCTGTTATAACACTACAAAACAAAGACAGAGATTAGCAAGCATACCAACATAATGAAAAGAAGATTCAGATGAACAAAATAATGAGGAATCAGCAGGAAAAAAATTTTAAATAAATAATACTTGAAACGTTCCCCATTAATCTAAACATTTAATCTAAGTATCACAGAAGTCTGCAAAGCTCCAACTAGAATAACTTCTAAGAGATTCCTCATGTCTGTACATCTTTGTCTACTACATGAAAGTGAATGATGCAGAGAAATTAGCGAAGATATCAAAAGAACAAATATTTGTCATGAACAAAGACATCCTATAAGATAAACCACAAACTCATCTCAATTCCTGGAGGCCAAGATGCGATGGAAAAATCTATTCACATTTTTAAAAGAAAAAATCGTCAAGTAAGAAGTCTATATTCTGTAAAATGGTCCTCCATCTTAGTCTATTTTATGTTACTATAATAGAATATCATACACTGCACAATTCATAAACCCTGGAAATTTATTTAGCTTGTGGTTCTGTGGGCTGGGTCTACCACCAAGGTGCCAGGATCTGGTAAACATATTTGTGCTACACTGTCCCAAGACAGAAGATTGAAAAAAGAGAATCATTGAGCCAGCAAGAGAGAGCTGAGCCCACACTTGGGATAAATTACTTGCTACCATAAGCACAACATTAATCCAGACAGGAGGACAAATCCCTCACACTAATCACCTCTTTTTAGGCCCCATCTCCCAACACTATTGCATTACAGTTTAGCTGTTTAACATGTAACCTTGGTAAAAATTCAAACTATGACATTAAATAAAGGTGATATTATGATTTTTCCACATAAAAAGAGACTGAGAGAAGTGACAATGTATATTTGGGATAATTACCTAAAATTAAATTCAAACAATTTTGTCATGTTCAAATGCCTAAGGCATGATGATTCTGAAAGAATTACATTTGCAACATTGCTAATATTCAGATTATTTAGAAGCAAGAGTATAAGTTTATATAGAAAGTAGAAAGTATAACTGTACTGTTATAATTTACTTTATGGCTGAGACCACCATACATTCTTCAGTTCAATAATGGACAATATTGCTTAGAGTAGAGAAGCAGGTATGAGTATTGCATGTTTCACAGAAAAACTGCATCCCCAAAGCACTTAAGATTAAATACATGAAGATGAGATGGAAAAATCTATTCAAGTTTTTAAAAGAAAAACATTGTATATTTATAAGTATTTTTCTGTGTGTTTACGTCTGTATTTCCAGTACCAACAATATTGTGTGAATATGTAGGCACACATGAATGTTTGTTAGAAAAATGGATACAAGACAGCAAAGAAAAGCCTGGTTAGAAGTTGTTTGTTACCAAAATTATAAAGGTTGAAAATATTGTTTCCATAGAGCTATCATTAAATTAGTAATACATTTCCCAAGAAGTGGTAATAGAGCCAAGTGAAAGGGGTCTGTTCCATTTTACCTTGGACCTAATCATAATGAACTAGACATAAACAACTAGAGCTAAGAAGAATATAAATATCTGATCAGATGAAAAATTATCACATCATTTATAAAGTTCAGTGACTTCTGTAATTGTAGTAGTGATGAGAAGAAATAACATTAAGACTTCATGAAATAATGTGTAATGCCATATGAACAAAGCACTTGGGCAGCAACCATGTCATTAAGTGAAGGCCACCAACTCATTTCAAAGCCAGGGAGAGGGTATGCGAGGATTTTCTAAATATAATCTGACTGTGCTATCAACATGTCTTATTACTGCCTGTCTTATGGTGATTTGTTGAGACTCACCAAGCATCAGGAATTATGTTAATTACTCTCCACTGTCACATAGCATAAACCCAGCTATGGCCTGTGAGGTTATTACACAGACGAGGAAATTGAAATTTTATTCACATAAAGAGAAAGATAGAAACTTTAGAATGGCAAGTATTTTTCTATTTTCTTCAGTGCCAAATTCCCATTTCTTTGGTACAGGAAAATGTTATGGTTTGAATAATATACCCTGAATTTTTTTTCTTACACACCAATACACTAAAATGTGGCAGTGTTTGAAGATAGGTCCTTTCAAAGAGCAATTAGTTTTAAAGGAGGTCAGAAGGGTTGACCTCAATCCAATTTGATATGTTCTTATAAGAAAAGGAAATCTGGACAGGTGGAGAGACAAGAGGGTGCACACACACAGGTGGAGACACCAAGATGTGTATATACAGAGAAAAGATCACACGAGGACACAGAGAAAAGACAGTCACATAAAAGCCCAGAAGAGAGCCTCAGAGGAAACCAGTCAGGCCAACACGATGATGATTTTGAGCTTTGAGACTCCGGAAATGTGAGAAACAAGTTCCCGTTTTTTAAGCCACCTAATCTCTGACACTGTTATGATGGCCCTAGAAAACTAATACTGTGCCCACAAATATCTTTTGGCAACATTAAGTATTTTCTCGAAATCCACAAAATATGAAAAGCAGCACACCTGTAAATCAGTCTGCAGCCAAACTCCAGGCCGGTGTCTTTATCACAAGGACCTTATGGCTGGTAGGAGCTACTCTTTTATGTTACTGTAGCAGTCAAGTTCTTTAAGGAAATTCTAAATTAGATACTTTCTGTTCCAAATTAGGGATCTTTGCAAACAATTTATAAATGGTTCTTATTTTTCATAGTCTAGGCATATGAAACAATGTTTTCATGAGATACATAACGTGATCATAGAGCTAATTCCAAAATAGATACGAAGCAAATGGAATATTTATTCTTCAGGGTCCCAGAAATAAAAACAAGTCCTTTGACTAAAAGAATTGATAGGCAAAATATAGATAGAATTAAACTAAATATATTGTAAGTAAATTAATAAAAAAATTTACACAGTGTATTTATTGATCAGCTTTTTGTTGCTGGGACAAAATGCCTGACATACACAACTTAAGGAGGAACTGGTTTAATTTGGCTCATACTTTCAGAGGTTTAAATCTCTGATCATCTAGACACAAAGCAGAAACATTGTGTCAGAAAGACATGGGTGGAGCAAATCTTGGCAGCTAGGAAAGGGCGTGCAGAGGACGAATTCCAGAGAGAAAGGGACTATGGACCAGATACAGTTCCCAAGATCATTCCTCCATGAGCCACTGAGACACACCTAGTAGTGTTCTTCCATAATCTCCTGGTCATCTCTGAAGCAAATCAAGTTGACAATCACAAATAATTGCCACATATAGATACATAGGTAGGTAGATAGAGAGATAGATGACAGACAGACAGACACAGATGGATAGATATGTAGATATGTGTCATCAGTTCTACTGAAATGTTGAAACATTCTGAATCACAGAGATCTATATATTTTAATATATTCAAGGAAATATTTTTATTCTTCTTGTAATTCACTTGTTGAAACCAGAAGATTTGGTGGTCAAGATCTCAAATCTGACTCTACAAATATTTATCTTTTGTTGATTAAACACAGGTCTAACTCCTTGTGGGTCACAGAATTACCTCTAATTTCTGGGAATACAGTATCTGATAAAACTAACTCATCTAACTTATACTAGCAAGAAAATAGCCACATGTATGGGGGCAGAGACAAATGTAGTTGAAGAAGTTACACAGGTAGATCTAGATGGCAAGAGATTTTAAAGTAAATGAAATAAGTACCATAAGAATATACACAATACCACTGTTTGAATTTTTTTTCTGAATTAATAAACTTGATCTTTTGCTCCAATGCAAAGTTAAAGCTCACCTCTTATTCTGCAAACCATGTTCAATATTTATTCCTAGCTGTTAAATATATTCAAACTTCTGTTGTTGCATCCAGTTTAGGTGAGAATTTCCTACAGGAAGAGTATTTACTAATAATTGTGTAGGTCTTTGAAAACCTAAGTAACTTCTTATATGTGGCCATCATATAGTATTTAAGTTAGTAATGGTAATATTAACTGAACAATTGTAATTTGTTGCTTATTTTATTATGTTTTAAAAGTTTGCCACCACTACGGTTACTAATGAAAGAATATGTATGTGTGTGTGTGTGTGTGTGTGTGTATGTGTGTGTGTTGAGTTTGTGTGTTCATGCGCACAGACATCTGTGTGTATTCAAGTGTCTCCTTCTTAGCCTCAGTTAGCAGCCAATGGGTTCCAATGAGCTGGAGCTACTTTTTCATGCCTGCAAAAAGCCAGCTTACCAAAGCCTCCAAGTTCTATTATTAGCAATTAGCTAGATAACAACTAATCAGTATTCACAGTTCTAATTGCACAGCATCTGGATTCTTCAAAGACTCCTACAATTTTCATCTTTTAAAAGCAAAAAAAAAAAAGGAAATTAAAAAATCTATCATTATTTGATAAAATTTTGTCAAAATTATGATTTGATAGTAATAGAATTTTCAATAGCTAGGCAATTTCCCCGTTTTTATCCCAAAGTCCCATCAAGTGAACCTGAATCCATGATGAATGTCTACATTAAAGCTATCATTGCTAATAGTATTCCATATCATTTGTCTTTGGTTCTGTGGGACCAAATTACAATCACCACACGACTGTAGCTTATCTTGTGATTAATGATGGCTTTCCTAAGTCACTGACAGTGAAGCTTCTGGGAGGAAGATGCTAATATGGTTTGAAATTTTAAATTGCACATTTAAAAAATCATTACCTAGTTTTCAAAGAGAGAGTTAATTTGTGCATGATAGGGGGGTAAAAATAGAGTCCTTTTAGCCATGAGAAAAATTTCTCAAGATAATGATTCCAAATTTTAAAAGTTGTAAGATGCTGTAAATGACAAAGCACTGCAGTTGATACTCAAATGTGTCTTAGAAAAGAGGTTGACTTATTCAGATGAATAAAACTTTAATATACAAACAAGTACAAAGACTCAGAAACCAAATAGAAACCAAGGCTGGACAATACACTGAAGAGTGTTTTGCATGATATATTACAGATTTGGGAAACTGCTCTGCTCCATTTGCTTGAGAGTCATCAGTGCACATCTAAGTCATTATTAAAGGAATATTATCAGCGTCCATTGGACCTTTGATGTTTTCTTTTAAATTACTCATCTTTGGAAGTAATATGAATTTGCATTATTACTACTGGGATTAATTGGCATTGGTTCAGCTTAAGCAAAGAGAAATTTTTAATTCATTTTAATTTAGGAAATAGGTAGCCAATATCAAGGAATTTACTTTCATTTTGATTGCAACTTTATCTTTTTTTCTACATGAAATTCAATCTTGTTTTTTGCTAAAGTAGCCTCGTTTAAGTCTCATGATAATAGACTATTTGCAACTGTAGTGCACATAAAATAATCTTGAAACTCTGAAGATAAGTCATAAATGGCTTTGTTGTCCTATCGTTTGGTAAAAATAGAAGAGTGGAATCTGAAACTCCATTTCTATCCCTTCTACAAGTCAATTGACCGAATCATCTATGATTGAAATGGTCAAAATATGTCCATCTTTCAAAAGCCCATAATCATCCAAGTGACTGCAGCCCTAACAATGCCTGCTCAGATTGTTATTTCTATTTCTGTGCTTTTCATGCTAGGTTAGCCACAGAAAAATATTTTTTGGTAGCATGTTGATTCTCTGTGTACTTGGGCTGAAATACTTCACTTCTTGCTTGATATGATACCGTCTGAATAGTAAGAGTTATATTCTCTTGACATTATTGTTCCCTACATAACAGCGTATATAATTGTGGCTTCTGCTATTAATGTTGGAGGCTGCATTGTTAAATCCACAAAAGTGATCATTCTGACTTGTGCTCACTTTGCTGTATAGAAGACCAGTTCATCTAGCAAATTTAGATCATTTTAATGTGCTGAAAGAGCTTAATGAAGACTGTTATACATTTGTTAGAAACATATTTACCTCTATGGAGCAGGAGTAGTACTGTATTTTAACCAGTTATTTCTTAGTGATTATACTGGCATTAACTCATTAGCGTTTATTAAGCTATTTGATTTTTTATTAATACAGTCCTTCAAAGTATCATTACAAATAAATAAAGATGGAATTAATAATGTAGTCTCTATAAGTAATGTAAAACAACTTGTGGTATATATTTTTTAAAGACTCAGAAAGAGACATTGGAAGCAACTTCTAAAAAACATAATAATATTCAAAAATGGTGAAAGAAATAGAAGAAAATTAAGCTATTAAAAAACTAGTATGCCAACATAAGAATTTCTTAGACCCACTTCCCAGTGAAACTGATTTTAAAAACCAAAAAGCACAACAATTTTAAATGGAGCTAATGACATCCCATATATTACCATTCCAGGAGAGGCAGGCTGTCCAGTATTTCTCATCCTGCCTTCTTTTCATTCTGTACAAGGGGTGAGGGCTTCCTTTCACTGTCTAGCTCCCAGTTGTTGAAGGCGGCTTGATATTGAGGGCATTACTGCTAAGAATATTAAAGCTGCAACCTCCAGTTTCCATGTTATTAAGACAGTGGTTTCACTCTAGGGAAGCAGGTTGAGAAGACTTGATGCCACTCTGCACTCCACCCAGCACTCAATTCCTATAGCAGAGGTATCACTCAGGGGGAAATACCGTATACCATTGTTGCCGCCCCCAGCTCCGGACCTGTGGTTAAAGGTTTTTATGGGATGGGTCCATGGTAAGTAGGAAGAGAAGAAAGTCAAAAGACAATTCCTGGTCTATTTTAAAACTACATTTATAGAACTCTGGAAAAATTAAAGGCTAGATATGCTCTCACAAATAATGGAGATGGTGCTCAGTGCACATTGGAAGGGGATTCATGGTTTCATTAAAGACAAATTATGAACTGTTGTTTGGCTCATTTGCTGGAGAACATGGGAAAGAGATTTCGAGGAGCTAGACACTTCTTGTGATCTTAAATATTAAATATTATCTCTATAACCATTTCTTCAAAGAAAATTGAATTTTATTGGATTAGTCTACAGAGTGGCCTATTCTACCGGGCATTGTTGTGAAAATTAGAGCTACCAGCTAGCAATCAATGGATCTCAACAATAAGATGTGCTCTGTTAAAGACAGAAAAAAAAAAGCTTTGCAGAAACAGCTGTCCTCACACCAGTAACTCTGCTCACCTTTTAAGAGGTGAAAGACATAAGAATGTGAAAGACATAATAGTAAAGGAGTGAAATAGACTATATTAAATAATATATCCAGTCCCTAAATACATAGTGAAACCAAAAATAGCAAGAGAGTAATAGTCAATGTATTGTCTAAAATATTCTTCTCCAAATGGCTCCATGGGTAATCCAAAGTAATAAAAATATATGACTCAGGAAAAAAAACCTGAAAATATGACTCATATACGAAGAAGTAAAAATAATAGAAACTGCAAGAATGATCAGACGTCGCATTTAACACAAAAAGACTTCAAAACAAGAATTATAAACATATTAAAACAGATTGAATGAATTAAAGAAGCATGATGACAATGCTTCCTGAAACAGGGAATAATGTCAGTAAAGACAAATAAAGTATGTAAAGAGACAATACTGAAATTGAAAAGTGCAATAACTGGAATAAGAAATGCAGTACAAGGGCTCAATAGTCACTTTGAACTGGCAGAAATAAGAATTACCAAATTTGAAAATGGGTTAACAGAGATCATGCAAGCTGAAGAAGTGAAGGAAAACAAAAACAAAATGACAACATCTTCAAATAAATGTGGAATACAATTAAGAACATCAATATATTCATAAAGAGCCTATCAGAAGAAGAAGCTGAAAAACTTTAATGAAAGAATATTGTAACAAGCCATGGCTGAGTACTCCCATTTCTTTTTCCTTTTCTTTCCCCCCCCCCAAATAAGAATCCACAAATCAAGGAAGCTCAATGAACTCCAAGTAAGATAAATGAAAAGAGTCCCAGCAACAAGAATATCACATGAAAAATGCTTCAAGGTAAAGATGAGAAAATCTTGAAAACAGTAAATGAAAAATGACTCACCACAAAAGAACCTCAGTAAAATAAAAAGCAACTTATCTCAAGAAACACTGAAACTAGAAAGCAGTGGGTTACAGTATTCAAAATGCTCAAAGTGAAACTCAAACAAAAATTCAATAATACTATATTGGGCAAAAATATCTATCAAAATTTAAGGTAAAAGAAATATTCTCCCAGATAAATCAAAACAGAATTTATTACTTGCTAACCTACTTAAATACACTAAAGAAAATTCTTCAAATTAGTTTAAAGTATGTTGTCTTAGACAGTACTTTTGAATTCATTAGTATAATATGAACAAATTGTATTATTACAAGTTAATATAAGTGTATATTTCTCTACTTTCATCCTTTAATAGATTTAAAACATCACACACAACTAAAACAATATCCACTCAATATGCCACTGAGCCTGTAGCATACAGACATGTAAGATGATGCCAATCGCAGCTTAGAAGAAGGATCAAGGATAGGACTAAGGAATGGATTCCAGATAGTAATCTGAGTCTATTGAACAAATGAAGAAAACCAGAAATAACAAATAGAAAAAGGTTAAAAAAAAGTGACATATTAAAAAGACCAGTTACATCATTTCTGGAAATAATCTTACTGATTATATGTATTTATTGTCTAGGCTGGGGATTTAGCTCAGTGGTTAGAGTGCTTCCCTAGCAAGCACAAGGCCCTAGTTTGATCCCCAGCATCTAAAAAAAAAAAAAAAAAATTCATTGTCTAAATAAAACTTAATTTTTGGTTTCATAGGCATTACTTTGGTAAAAATGGCAATTAAATTGACCCAAATTAATAAAATTTAAAGGTATTATTTAGTATCTTTTTATCATTATTTAGTATCTTAACTATCAAGTGATTTATTAAAAGATTTTATATGTCAAGTGAGTATATTTTATTGTTATAAGTCACTGTAAATGAAAAAAACAAAAGCTACATTTCAATTATGAAGACCCACAAAATGAAATAACCTCTTACTGGAAGCAATTTTGATTTACAATGTGTCTAACATATAAACTAAAAGTAGAATGTGATTATTTTGTGCTTATAGATTTTAGGAAATTGACTCAACTTTTATTGTGGATTCTCATTGGTTGCTGTACTGAGTTACATTACATTCCATTTACACATAACTTGCTGAGAAATTTTATCATAAAAGGCTATTTATTTTTTTCTATATCTAATGAGATAATCAAATGGTTTTGACCTTCATCCTTTTAATGTGATATATCACATTTATTATTTTACATATGCTGAAACATCCTTGCATCCCATGGCTAAATCCCACTTTGTCATAGTGAATGGAACATTTACTGTTATTCCATTCGGTTTGCTACTATTTTATTGAGGACTTTTGCAACTAAATTTATCAGGAATGTTGATTTGTAATTTTATCTTCCTTATATTTATTTATACTCATCTGACTTTGGTATTGTGGTAATATCAGTCTTACAAAAAGAGTTTTGAAGTATCCCATCCTTTTAACTCCTTCAAAGGACTTTGAAAGTATTGATACCAGTTCTTTAAATGGTTAGCAATTATGAATATCTATTCCTCATGCCTAAAGCTACAGTTTTTAAAATTTAAAGTAGAGCAATTTTCTTTAAAGGGAAAACTTTGATTATATTGCAATAGAACAGGAAAAAGGAAAATTAAAAATCTTACAAATTTTACCTAGAATTTTATGTTATAGAGGTGATTGTAACCAATGTTATAGGTAAAACTAATCCAAGTAGACTAACAGAAAAATGTAGAGGAAAAAAAGATGCTGTTTGACATCATTCTTAATGTATAATCAATTTGAGGAGAAGTTTGTGCCTTTCTATTCATGATTATTTTTTGATCATATAATAAAGTTAGTAGTATGAAGTTATAACAGCCATGTTAGAGCCAACAGAAATGCTTCGTGTCCTTGTTGATGAAGACTTTGATGTGAGTATAATGAGTCAGGGAAAGCTTTAGTGATTTTTGTGCTTGTTTTGCAGAAACCAACTAGACAGTGTGAAAAAGCAAATAGGAAAACAGTAGCTATTCTGAGAGGAACACATGCTATGAGTATGGCAGGTTGAGCGAGCAAAAATAAAGAAAGGAGAAAGCAATAAAGATGAAAATAATTTGAATTTCCATATGCACACTCAGATGAGCAAAAGATATCTCATTAGCTAGTTTTATTTACTCGTAGAAGCAAGCATTAGTGAGATAGAGTAAGTGGAGAGCCAGACACCAACCCTTAGGTTATCAGAATCAAAACTATGTGCTCTTATTCTTTCTTTGTCTTCCCATTTACTAAAAATGGTTTTTAAAAGCTTATGGATTGTTAGGAATAAAAAGAGCAATATATAGGTGAGAGCAAGCATCTTTAAAAATAAGACAACTTTTTTCCTTAATGTATAAATAAGGAAATCATGAAGAAAGAGATGATTGGCTAGATAACATAAATTTTAAAAATATTCATGAAGGAGAAAAGATAGCTATTAGAGAAACTTATATAATATAAAAACAGAGCCACCCGCCAGGGCTTCCTAAAGCTCTCTGTTTTTCCCAGTGATTCTTGTATGCTTATAAAACCAAATTGTGTCTTTGTTATATACACTTTTTTTCTTAGCCTAAGAGTGAGATTTCCCTAGCTTGTTCATTTTAAACAATTTATTGAAATAGATTTTATCTGCAGTAAAATGCACTGATTGTGAGTGTACAGTTCAATGAATATTCACAGGTGTTTGACACCGATGTAATCTGAGTCATTAACATATATTATTCATGTCACCCCAGATGCATTCTCCTTCTCTCTTACACTCATTCCCCCTACTTCACACTTAGTCCTAAAATGTCTAAGAAGCTTTCTGTTGCTATAGTTCTTTTGTTTGTTGAATTTCATATAAATGGAAGTACACACTATGTTCAATTCATGCCTGCCAACTTACATCAGTATATAGTTTGAGATATCTATCAATGTATCAGTAATTTCTTTCTTTTTAATGTGAGGAATACTCTATGTTCCTTAGGTATGTCATCATTTGTTTATGCCTGCATCTATTAATGAATATTTGGATGACTTGTAAACTTGGGCTATTATGAACAAAATTATGAGGAATGTTTGTCTTTTAATTGGTCTATTTCAATTTTTCTTAAATAAGTATACAGGTATACTTATTGAATGTATAGTATAGAACTTTCACTCACTCATTTAAGAAGTGGTCAAAATGTTTTGCAAAGTGGTTCCACCATTTTATACTTTTCTGGCAACTTTTTAGAGTCTCAATTGTTCTACATACTATAGGTGTACAATATATCTGATTTTTTAAATTTACATATCCATATTTATGAGCACATTGACAATTTTCTCTCGTTTGGCAAATAGCTCAATATTTTGTCAAGTCAAAATGAATGGATTATTTTCTTAATATTGTATTTTAAGTATTCTTTGTATATATTTAATTCATTTTTATTTTAATATTTAATTATATGTATTTAAGTATTTATTCCTACTCTCTAATTTGCTTTTCTCATCTAACTAGTGATGTCTTTCAGAGAGCACAAACATTACATTTTAAAAACTCCTATTTATCATTTTTTTCCTTTACAAATTTCCTTTTAGTATTCTGTTAAAGATGCCCAAACTTATTCTAAGATTGTGAATATTTTCTTCTGTTTCATTCAAAATTTTAGTGTATGTGTATATACTCACTTTGAGTCCACTTTGCTGTAGATTACCATTTAACGGCCGAGTGTCATGTCAGGATACAGATTGTTTTTCCTGCAAAGCATTTGCTGAAAAGACTGTATCTTCTCCTTTGAGTTGTTCAGCACCCGAATTTCAACCACTGAGACTTGACTTAGGTTTTCCTGATCGTTATTGACATTTAGCTAATTTTTCATATATTTGTTAGCCATTCGTATGTCCTCTGTAGAGAAATGTCTATTCGCAATCTTACCTATTTTTAAATGAGTTATTAGCTTTATTTATTTTATATTATCTGTTGAATTTTTAAATTCTTTATATATGAGGCGCAATCAAACAACAGTATGCTTAAATTAAAACTTTTTACTATGGTAAAAGTCATATTGTCATTAATCTCCGTCAAAACACTCCCTTCATTTTAAACCCCATTGTGCCTTCATGCTTGCCACTTTCTTTCTGTGTGTGTGTGTGTGTGTGTGTGTGTGTGTGTGTGTGTGTGTGTGTGCTGGGGATTGAGCTTAGGGCCTTATGCTTGTGCTCTAACTGCTGAGCTGAATCTCCAACCCCTGTTTGCCACTTTCTGAAGCAATTCTGGAAGTTCTCCTTCGGAGTATCTTTAGTTGTGCCATCATGACTGTTTTTATATTTGGAATAGGTTAAAAGCATTGACCTTTCATAGTCATTTTGACTTTGGAGAACAACCAAAAGCCACTCAATGCTAGTCCTAGAGAATAAGGTGGGTGAAGACAAACCATAATATTCTCATTCCTTTGGATGGCATTAGACAGCCAGCATTCACTGTATTTTTTATCACATCTCTTAAAGACACTCAAAAAAAAGAGTGTCACTACTTTGGGACACTGCAAGAATGATGTGATAAGTGTGTTTGCAGTAAGGGGAATAGTTTGAGTCAGATTAATGGCAATATGTCTTTTACTGTCATTTTTAAAAATTTAAACATTCATTGTATTTTTCAACCACCCATTTTATTTCGGAGATTCAGGGGTATGGTTTATAAGATACATAGTTTATCAGATACATGGTTTACAAATGTTTTCTCTCGTTCCATAATTTGCCTCACTCCATTTCATTCTTTACATATCATTTCACACCCGTTGGAATTGCTATTATAAAAAAAAGTGTCATCAAGGATGTACAGATACTCTTTTTTTTAAGGATGAACAGATTTTCAAACTATTGTACACTATTGGTCGGAATGGAAAATGATGATGATATTATGAAAAGCAGTAAGAAGGTCCCTCAAAAATGAAAATACTTTTTATTTAAGCACTATTCACAATTCCTGAAATGTAGGACAACCTATAGAGTAGGTCCATCAATACATAAGAAAATGTGGTATATGCATAAAATAGAGCACTATTCAGACTTAAGGAAAGTAGGCATCGCACAACAATATGGATGAACTTGGAGGACATTCAGTGAAATAAGCCAGTCACACAAAGATAAATATTTCATGTAACATGCCTAAAATACTTCCTCCTACATAAAATATCTAAAATAGTCAAATTCATAGAATCAAAAAAATGGAATAGTAGTTTTCAGGTGCCAGGGAAGGAGAAATGAAGGCTTACTAATCAATAAGTACAAAATTCCTATTAAGCAAGATGACTATGTGCTAGAGGTCCACTATTCACCTTTGTGGTGCCTATAGTCAATGACATGTTGCAATTAAAATCCTAAGAAGGCAGACCTCATCTGGAGTATTCTTACCACAATAAAACAATCTAAAAAATCTATTGACCATTATCTGTGGGCATATTACTGAATTCTCTACTCCGCTGCAATGATCTATTTGTTGTCAAATTAATAAAACTGTATTGACTACTATAATTCTATAGTAAATCCTGAAATTGTAGATTGGAGTTTTTCCAGATCTGCACAAATCTTTTTCAAAATTGAATCGTTTTAAGTTCTTATCCATAACTCGCATTACCTCTTAGGTTCATGAGATTTATTACTACTACTGATTAGTCATATTTTCCCAATTCATTGCATATTATTTTTGGATATTGAGCCGACTAATTGTTCCATATCTCGATTCTTGTTCTCTAATTTTGTTAAGTATTGTTTATTTCTTCAACCAGGTTTGTTACTTAACAAGCTTCATCCTTTTGAGGCTTGTTTTAATTTTTATTGTAAGTGTAGAGTAGCCATTACTATGCTACCACTATAACCGAGGGAATTTTTTTGTTGTTGTTTTGTTTTGTTGTTCTGTTTTCTGTTGTTTTTGTTTTGCATTGTTTCCCCCTGTAGGTCATTTACTGGATGGCTTGGGTGTTCAAAAAGTCTCTCCACTTTGTCTGTTGGTATTTCAAATTGTCTCTTGGAAGTATGCAACATCTAAGACCAGTTTGGCTTGTAGGTATCCAGTAGGTATTTCTTGCACAGGCAGGTGTAGTTTCACTGGATCTGAAAAGCTCAGTTTGACAGAGGCATATGCAGATGATTGCCCACAAATTCCAGCTCTCGCAAAATTCTTAACTCTGACCTTTTCTCCTCATGTCTGTGCTTTGAATTTTCTCTACATGTGTAAATGTCTAGAAAATTCTTCCAGACAGAATGTTATTTTTTTTTTCCTTTCACCTCAGGGATTACAAACCTTCATTGCTATGTTCCAGCATGTGAAAATGTTTGCTTGTGTATTGTTTTGTTTTGTTTGTCTATGCTTATCTGCAGTGGGATGACAAATACAGTGTTATTTATTTCATCATGCTCAGAAGTGGAAATTCTTCAATTTATTTATTTATAATACTATCAAAGTCAAAAAACAAAGCACCAGAATACATCAGAAGTCAATTTCACTTCTGGATATAAGTTCAATGATCTCAAATTGATTCCAGAAATATATACAGAATAGTGCCCTGGAACCAAATAAAATTTATTTTGGGGTTTCTGGAAGTTTACCCTCATATGTATAAGTCAAAGAAGAAAATCCTTTTTGTTACCATAGTAGCTCTGAACAAATCTTCAGTGTACCGTTAGGAAAAATAAAGACTTATCATAAATGGCCATTCCAAATAAAAAGATACTATCATACAGTAATAAATTAAATTGTGATATAATTTAAGATATACAGAGAATAGAAGAATGCCTGATATGATTGAAAATGTCTAATATTTGCCTAGCTCTATTTTTAACAACTTTTAAAGTGAACCACAGAAAATTTTGGATATTTCTACAAATAGTTTTTGATTGCTTCATGTGAGAGGAATAAATTTCAATGAAAACCAGTAATGTATAAAATCCAAAACTCGATGTAGTTCTAAGAATTAACTGTTTCAATTTTTCTACCAATTGGTATTTCACCAATATTATAAATATAATTTCCTATGCATTTGCCAATCTTTGTATGTGCTATTTCTGTTAACTAGCTCTCATCTCCCATTACAGTTCAAGAGGGAAAGGGTATTATTTTTATTGGTATAACTATGTACAAAATAGGATTTCAGAAAGACTAAAGATCTGTTGCATTTAATTGCGGAAACTACATGTCACTCCTAAAGAAACAGTATATAGTTTTCCTGTAATGAACAGAAAATTGAAGATGGTGAACTTTTCATTTAGAATGATAGAAAAAGTAGGTTTCATGATCAACATGCATAGTATGAAACACCAATTTAATTAGACAAAAGGAAAATAAAAATATTTATTTTAGTAAATAAAATTATTGCCTTTGGGAATATCTAAAGAAAACTAGAAAGAATGAAAGGGAAGTAGAGAGAAGGAAGAGGGGGAAATGTAAGAAGAGTTTGTAAGGCGATTTTTTTAAAATTTACAGTAATAATTGCTATTGAAATTATACAGAAGTATAAACTGAACAAGAAATAAGCACATCTATAATGGAAAACATAATATTTTACAAAACGAAATGAAGGTAAACATAAATTGCATGAAGTATAGAGTATTCATGAAATAATTTTTCTCTAATGTCAATTCTTTCAAAATTAATCTCTACATATGTGAAACATTTAAAAAGGAAAAAGAAAATATTATGGCAATGGAGTTTTTGTTATGTAACCTATTAATTCTAAACCTCATTTGAAACAATCATGTAGAAAAGAATGAAAGAAAATATTTTGAGATCAATCATGAGACACAATTTTCTTTAGTAGATAACGAAGTATATTATCTTCACTGCAGCAAATACAACATTGTTAGTACTTAAAGAGAGAAAACTATGAATTAAACAATCAAAAAGATGATGTAATCAGTCCAATGTATCATAAATAGGGAGTTCTTTGTAAATTAAGCTAGAATAGATGCTATGTATCAATAAATTTTGGGTAAATGATTTAATAGATGAAGATAAATTAAAAACGTACTCTATCACAGTATAATTATACCACTAAAGAATACAAAATTAGGCTTAACAGTATAAATATCTAAAAGGATTATGTGATTAAAATAAACCATTAAATTTTTTCAATGCAAAAGAAAAAGTAGAAAGTAAAATTGTCCTGTATCTTTCAACTGACTTTCATGCATAAGCAGTATTGCTGATCGGTAAGAACTCAAAAATGGTCCAGAAACACAAATTAGCAAATCATAAAAGTTACAATTCATTTGGATAATAAACACAGTAAAATTTTCAGCCATCAAAAATCATAAAAAATTCAGAAAACATGTTCATATATTCAGTGTATGGGATTAGTAGATGAACGGTCACAAATGTCAATTCTAGATTTGGTTTTCACTAGATATGTAACTGGATTGAATTACTGTGTCTCTTTGGATATGACTTTCTTAAATGTTTTTATGAAGGCTAAATGATGTAGTACTTTGTGGAACTTATACTTTCTTTGACATTTTATGTTTCATTGAAAATTTATCTAATATTAGTATATAAAATTATATCTTAATTTTTTAATAAAACAGTAATAAGACATTTTCATATATCAAACTAGAGAGTATTTTATTGTAATAATAATAATATGTTTTGTTAGGGTATAAATTTTTGTGAGGATTGGATATGGGAAATCAGTAATCTCATATATCAGGAAAGACTTTCATTTCTAAATGTTTGCTTAAAATATAACAAATACATTTAAATAGGTTTTATACCTACAAAAATATTTATTGATATTTTATAGTGTTAGGTTCTATTTCAGATTTCACTTTTTATTAGAGGTGTATGCTAAAATAATATACCTTTTTACATCTCAGAGATGGTTAATGATAAGGCATGTTGATTAATTGAGATCATTTTCTGAATGTGATTAATAAGAGTGGTTATGGTTTTTCTCTTGAAATCTTATTCCACTGAGCCACCAAATAGTAATTGCCTCATTTAAATAATCTGAGGGGTATTCATCAGATGGGATCATAATCCATCATTAAATGAAATGATACAGAAGACTACTCCAGGAATTCTCCATTAAAACCTAATTCTACAGAGCATCAGGGTCACGGGATGGCGTTGGCAATGGGCTCGGGTCCTCTCCATTATTCTTTCCCTCACTTCACTCAAAATAGTTTTGCGTCTATGCTGCTTTTCCTCTAGATATGTCTGTACCAAGTATTCTATGAAGGACGTTTAAAACTGTGGAACAAAAACTGACAGAGAAAATGTAAGTGTTATATTCCTGAGTTCTATTAATCTCATTCTGAAACTTTTAGATCTGGTTTGATGTAGTCCTATCGTGATATACAAACTGGACACCATATGGCTTGTTTTTGAATTTAGGGTCATAGTAAAAACTAGGATGAGCATATTATTAATAGAATACAATGTAATAAAATTTTATAAACTGAAAGGAAGCAAGAAAAATATCAATAAACTAATTTCATCTTTATTTTCCAATGATGTAGAAAAATTACTCAATGTAATAGGTACTTGTAAGGATTTATTTGTTTTTATGTTATCTAATGATGGACAAATGTAACATGTTACATTTACTTACTAAAACACAGTAATTCATATTGGAATTAATATGCATTTTAATGATACAAATATTTGGTTGTAATACTATACCTTTTAGTCGTTAACATATATGGAGTTGATTTTTAATCTCTCCAAGTCACAGTTTACTCAACTATAAAATATGGTTAAAATAAATGACTCATGCAGCAATCAGGATTAGAGATATTGTAGATAAAAGACCCTTGTTAATATGAGACACAAGCAGAGGTTAAACTTGCTTTCTACATTACCTAGTTTTCTACAATAAAGAATAGAATCTTTAAAATACTCAAATTCCAACACTTGATTGTTATTAAAAGTAAGGAAAATAGATTATCCATAAGATACTTGATTTTTAATTTGTTGCTAAAGAGTCTATATAAACTCAGTATGTTGTGAATTTACACTCTGGAAAAGAAAAAAATATGATAATTTAAGAAATATTGGTATAGATTATCTAAAGAGTATCTGCTAATGATGTTTATGAATCTTCATTTTCTGTTCAACTTCCTTTTTCACGGAAAAATGCCTGCAATTAAAAGATCAGTGTTTGCATTTTGTACGAATTTGTTCTTGTTAATATTTTATTAGTTGCTATTTTTAGTTTTAGAAAAACTACTAACTCTTATTCTTCAGGCTTCTGAAAGTAAACTGTGCTACAAATTAAATGCTTGAGAAATCATTTCTGGTTGTGAATATTTTAAGATCTCTGTGTAAAATAAAAGAATGGGGTTCCACCTTTCGAATGGCCACCAAGCTAGAGTAAAACATATTAGCAGGAGCCTGACACCTGTTGGGATCTCTCTGTCTCTGTCTCTCTCTCTCTCCCTCTCTCTCTCTCTCCCTCCCTTGGGTTGGGTTGCCATCTCATCTGAGTGGTGACATTTACTTTTTTTTTTTTAACTCTTCTTACATGACAACAAAATCTTATTTTAAAGATATTCATTTCATATTAATGCTTGGTTTAAAAAGATGTTGTATTTGTACAATAGTCCCCATCCACTTTCATAAAGATTAAATTACATTTCAAATATTTATATGAGAAATGATATTTGAGATCACTCAATTCCTAAACTGTGAAATAGCATAGTAAAAAATACATTCAGTTAGTGACAGCATCCTACATGTTACCTAATATTGACCACTTGCCAACTACTTTGTTTATATTTTCTTGGGGAGTTGTATTTCAATCCCACAACTTCCCTTGTGATATTTTGAATTCCCATTTTACAGATCATAAACTGAAACTCAAGCCCTGTAACTTAACCAGTTATGTGGCTGCTAACAAAGCAAGAATCTAACTGAATATTTTATTATTGAAATGTAAAACAAATGTGAAAAGTGATCTAAATTTTCAAAAAATATTTTAAACTTAATTGATCATATTGATGAAATTCATATTTTTACCTGAAATTTCATAAGTGACATTTTGATTAGTTGTTCAACTTCTGATAATTACAAAATTTTATGTTACTTATTATTTTCACACAAATGTTCCTAAAAGAGGTAGGTGCCTCTTGGAAATTAAATTCAATTATAGGGGGAAATAACCTAGTTATCCTAAAAGAGACAGGGAATATATTTTAAAATGGAAATGCTTATGATTTTTTGACAGAGAAATAAAGTGGTTTGTTCCTGATTTCACATCCCTTTCCTGAATCGGCACTGAGAGAGGTCAAAGCCCCAAGCTCTGGACTGGAGTCCTTAGCAGCTGGTTGTTGCTGCTCTCTAGACTCATAAAAGCATCAGGAGTGGCTGGGTGCAATAACCATTAGAGGAAAGTTTTATCATGTTTACATTATTTTATTTTTTTTCTCTAAAATACGATGCATCACACTTAGGCAATATAATACAGAACACTCGGGTGTTAACTAAATAAAAGAGGCAATTTAGTTAAGCTCATTAGAGAATATACAGGAAAATATTCTTCTTTGCTCTGCAAATGGCGTTTTCTATCCTGCAAACTCGAATATGATTAGTCACTACCAAATTTATTGGTTTTTTTAAGCATCACCATAATCACATTTCAGAATTCCTTTGGTCTCTTGAAAGCAATGATCTGCACACACACCAAAAAAAGGTGACTTGGGCACTATATATGCAAAATTCATCATTAATATAAAAAGACATTTAGTTTATTGAAGTATTCTGGCTAACTGTGAAGTGAGCTTGTTTTGCTCAAAAAAAGAGCACAGTCAAGTGCATTTGCAATTTTAATATCTTACACAACTTCACTTAATTATTAATAGTATGATTGTTTACTGCAGCCAGAATTTTTCTAGCTTTGGAAATAGTGTAAGCAAATGAAATATTTTACTATGAATTTAAATTTATCAGTAATATACCTATGCTCCAAATGCTAATAGTCCATGCAATAATTATTTCAGTTATCAGATTCATTGACTTCATTTGGACTATGATTTTTAAAGCATGAATAAGTAAGAGCAAAGCTTGTTATCTGTTTTAATTTTACCAAGGCATACAAATTAACGAGATAACTCAAACTAAGAGCAGATACCAGCATAAATTATAAAATATGAATTTACCAAGTGATCACTTTAATCTGGAAACTGTTAAATTTCCATTTCTGTCTATTTCATAAGTTTTTAATTAGTATTATTCATAGTTTAAGAGGGAGGAAAACATAATTGTCTTTCAAACAATGTACAAATCTGACAAATATCTTAAATTAGATTGTTTACTTAAAGTTGTTTTGTAGAATAAATAATAGTTCCCATTTCCATTAAAATTTATTGAATGATTACTTTCTATTCTATTTTAAACTTTTATATAAAGTAAAATATCTTTAGCCTCTGACTTTGCATATGCCCCATGATGTTTACTGGGCATATGCAAATCTTAAAATTAGTTTCAATTAGTGATATCAAGAAAGACAAGTGCCCCTGGAATGATGGAAAACAAATTTTAAAGTAATTACCTAAACTTCAAATCTCTATAGAAAGGTATAAAATGGTAGTAATGAAGAATGTATCAAGAATTAAACTCATCTGGATGTGGAGAATGGTAGTGTAACAGATTCATTTCTTTTATTCCAGTCTTTCCTTTTGATGTACTCCCTTGCAAAGACTTGCACAACAATTGTAAAAGAAAACCTTGCTTTCCAGCAGCAAGTTCCTGAAGAATTTAATCTATACCTTAAAATGGATACTTTGCCAGTGACTGGGTTTATGAATACGCATTGTGTGTTTTCTTCTTCTCAACATTTTGCTAGGATGAAACGAAGCAACAAAAGCCAATATACTGCAAAACTAAAGTAATTTATATAAGTTATCAAAATATCTGGACTCCAAGACTAAATTTGCTTTGTCATCTACAGAAGTGGGTAAATATCTTGCTTTCCCGAGATATGAAGAAATCATCCAAAATCCTGCTTTTGTGCCTTTTATTCTATAAATGTGAAGCTAAGCTAAACATTCAATGAATATTCTTTCTTTTCCAAGTTATTAAACCAAAAGTTTAATTTCTTGAAATTAAACCCATTAAAGAATCTGAATTAAACATATTTAGGAGAGAATGATAAGAATTGTGACCATTCATATCCAACGAGAGATAAAAGAAATCTTGTTTGCAAGAAATACTGAGGGAAATAATACTTAGGGGAGTTTATTTTCCTTTCACTTTATCAGATTTCTATTCTACCTGGCTCTGAATTGTGGAAATTCTTCTGCAAGTCTATTTCACATATATTTGCATCTCCAGCTTCAGAACTGGAGCACTTCCATCTTGTTTGGTAACACATTGCCTTAATTATGTCTGGGAAATCTGTAAAATATAATGCAATATAAAACTTCACTTGTTGACAGCAATCAGAAACATAGCATGATGTATAATGATATAATTTAAATAGAAAATAATTATTTTGAAAACAAAGGTAAGGGCTGGGGATTTAGCTCAGTGGTTAGAGTGCTTGCCTTGCAAGCACAAAGCCCCAAGTTCAATCCCCAGCACCAAAAAACAAACAAACAAACAAACAAACAAACAAAGACTGAAGAAAACAAAGGTAGTAGAAGATAATCAGATCTCTGATTTGTTAATTAAAGTTTGATATAACAAAAGATGATTAAACACACTATGATATGTAGCAAAATCTATATGAAATAAAAAGATTCATTGGAAATAATCTTAGTGCTTTTACTGTTACTCAATAAATGTTTTTTTAATTTATAGGACTGCTTTGATGGATTACTGTGATATATGTTTAACCAGTAAAAAAATCTAAGTTCTAATGGTATTAAATTCATTATAAGCAGAAATGGGACATTCTTCTCTGTATTATTTTTATTGGAAAGCCCATGTCCTTTCATTAATATAACTTTATTAATAAGACATGAACTAAATATTCATAGAGTGGATGTCACTCTGTCATTTATTCTAGATTTCATAAAAGTTAGCTGTTACAGATTTGTGATGGTTGTGACTGATTTACATTTCAATATACAATTTGGTTTTTACAAAAGATTTAATAGTTTATTAAAAAGTGGAACAAACAATACAAGTACAACAAATTTAATTATAAAAAATGGAGCTTAAGAATAACTTTGAAATATACTGTAACCTCAGCTGCTCATTTTTGTGGTAACAATTCCAGAGAACTGAGATGATAGATAATACTCTATATTGTTAAAATCTGGACTAGTTCTGGAAATATTCTAACAAAACATAATGGTTGAATGGTTTGTTCACTAATTAATAGATAAATCCAGTTCATCTACACCCCTTACACTTCATTTTTGTTTCCTAAATCAATCTTGCTTTTAAATATTTAAGATATAGTTTAATTTGGATTGTGTAACTACTGGGAAATGACCTAAGTAGATATTTCCTGTGTAAAACAGTAATACTCTTACTTTCTTTGGATCTGCTTTTAGCCATAAATAACATCTAAATTTGAAGAAATTGTAAATGACTTAGCATTTTATGCTTTAAAAAATTGTAATAAAACTAGGAAAATGAGGATGTACCAAGGAGTGGATATGAAATAAGGAATTATTTCTCAGTCCTAGAGTTTGCTTTATTAATTTTAGGAGTATATATTTTATTTTCTATATTTTTAGTAATATTGAAAAACATATAATGAAACATATTATAGAGTGTATTTGCGGCCAATTTATAACCTCTTTCTGCTGTGTTATTGCAGTCCTGGAGTTTGCATTTGCGTTGGCCCCAAGAAAAGGACAAATTACCTCATGGCAAGCTGTACAAATAAAGTTTTTACAGACATTTACATAAGACAGAGTAGCGGGGAAATTAAGTCATCAAATAGCACATGGTCCCTGAACTCTGCAGAACTCAACAGAATCTGTTCACTAACAGTCAATGTCATAATCATTTCACTAGAAAACGTGCTGTGTAGATTTGTGTACAAGTAATTATATTAATAAATAATAAGGGACTTCACACTCCAAATTATTTTTATTGTATTTTATGAATGTAATTGATTTGATTAGACCTGCAAATCATTAGATATTTTAAAATGAAAAAAACTATAATCAAATAAAGGTCAAAATAAGAATGATAAAATTGAGAAAGTGCTGCCTCATACTTTGAAATTTATTGGTAATTATGACTCTAAAAATTCTAAAATCAAGATTATATTAAATGAATATGAATTTCAATTTTATTGATGAAAGGAAATTTTCGTATTTTCTTTGAAAGTGTAGTTTAATAGAGATTTAGAGCTACAAGTAAATAAGTTTGTACCAGGTAATATTATAAAAATTAATAAAACTTAGAATTAAAGAGTATTTGACTTTAATTTGAAAAAAGGCCCTTATTTAAGATTAAAAAATTGGAAAAATGTTCTACTTATGAAAAGAAGTTCTAATGATGTTTGCTTTCAATGAGGACCAACTTTCACTATTTTTTTATTATTTGCTGTCTCTTTTGCTTTTTCATAATTAGTAGCAATATAAGCTCATAAGATAAAAAGAAAACATTTATTTTATACACATATATGTTCATTTCAGAGACAACAGAGAGAAGCAGGATAAATAATACTCATTTTTATTTTGTTTAATTTTTAAAGAGATTTACGAGAACTCAGCCTGTAAGACAGGTGATATCATAGAAGTAAAATAAGCACATTTTAGATACAATTGAAAGTAAGAGCATAAACACACGGAAAGAAGAGATACATTCCCCACCTGTGATGGAAAGATGCAGCTGGTAAAGAAATCAGTGGAAAACTTGCCGTTCACTCCCTGGCCATGCTATGTAGTTGAGGTGCCATACTAAACTGCTTTCACTATGCCTGATCGGGGTTCTACAAGGCAGGAACTGTCCATGACAGGATGATTCCCAAGTGACCCTGTTCACACTCACTGTGCACAATCTTGGCTGCTCACAGACGCCTCCAGCATACGGAGAAAAGCAAGTCCTCTTTTCTCATGTCTGTGAATTCCTCGGCCATGTCTTCTTCACCACTATCACTGCTCATGTATATAACAAAGTTTCAAAAATGAACATTACATCCCACTTTAAAAAAAAAAAAAGTCTAACTATAGATTTTCTTCTAGGTTCTGTCTTTCCAATTGCTTTTCTTTTTTAGGTATCAATTTTCCATGTTTACCATGTTTACCATGGAAAATGGAGCTACTGATACAGCTTTCTTTCCATATTGCAATGTTAGATCCTATATCCAACAACAAAAAGGTATCTGAGGAGGTGTGTGGGAGACAGAGGTAAAGAAATCTTATCCTAAAAGAGAACATTATGGCCTCAATGATATTAGTAAGAATTCAAAATACATGAATAGTAGACGTGTATTTACAATTTCTAAGATTCTCTGCTTTGTGCTTAGATGATACACGTAATATGGATGACAAACATCCATGTAAGACTCTGTTTTATGGATCTTCTTAACCCCTTGACCTCATTTTGTGCTTTGCATGTGGTTTGGTTGAGAATAGCCAAATAGCTAATGAAGCATATACAAAAACATTTTAAAGACAGAGAAACCACGGCTCAGTGATCTAAAAAGCATTTATGAAAAGGAGGTTTGAGATATAAATGAGACTTTGACAGAGTTCATTCCATTCAGAATGAACATGAACAAAATTAGAGAAGTCAACCTATGAACTATAGCCTGACAAAAAGAATGAAAATTCTGGAAAAAGGAAATTAAAAGAAGACCACATTTGGGTGGCCTTGAGGGTATAAAAGGAACAAGAGACTTTCACTGAAGGATGTTGCTATGGGGTAAAATATAATTGGATTTGCTTCGTAGAAATAAAAGATCCTGGGGAGATTTAAAGGAGATTAGATGGGAAACCAGACTGTACAAAAATTCAAGAAAAGTCACAAGAGCGTAAACTCTTGGCTACATCACTGAGAATACCCAGGTAATACGAATGAAAGGGTATTACAGAGGTAAACAGCAGGACTTGGAAACTGGATCGAAGTGGAGAGGCGTGAATGAGCAGAGATTGCTGAGGACATCTCTATAAGTTTTAAGGACGATCAGCAGAGAAAACGACACTGGCATTAATTTTTAAAGGGTGGCTGGAGTCATGTGAAAGGAGACTCGAGGAATTTCTTTGACAGCATGTTGAGTGGGAATGTCTATTGATAAACCATTTGGTGATATTCAGCAGGAAATCTGAAATAAAAGCTTCAAGATGAGGCAGATATTTAGAGTTCAATCATGATAAAAGGAAATCAGTTACTTGTGACATGATTCTTAAAGATGTGATAATGCCTGGACTTTCTCAAGAGAAATTTTACAGCAATAAAATTTTGCTTTCTCTTGTGTACTCGTTGGAATTTGTATTTGTTAAGGGTCTTTGTTTTTTTTTGTTTTTTGTTTTTTGTTTTTTGTTTTTTTTTTTTTTTTTGGTGCTGAGGATCAAACTCAGGTGTTGAGGGTCTTTGTAAGAAGAGCCCCATTCTCACTTCCTACTCCTATCTGCTTATATCCCTTCACTCACCACAAGAATATGGTCATGCTCACATACATATATGCACACAAGCAGGTACACACACATGCACAGTTTCACAGCCTTATCCCTATTAGTAGAATACATAGCATGTTACATTCCAGAAGACTGCATAGTAAGACGGGGTCAGAATGTCAATCTAAATTAAACTCACAGATGAGATGATGGATGCCAACCCATCTGTCTCAGACAGTATTTTGCTTCACCAGAGAGAATTTGACAGCTGTTGTTTAAAAGAAGCCTCACTTCCTCTCATTTCCTTATTATGACATCCCAATTTCCTTCCCGAGACTTTCTTCCAAGTTCTTGATCTCAGCCCCAGAAATTTGCATATAAAGTTCCCCGGGCAGCTATAGTATTGAAACAGCTGTGTGATTACTCCAGCAATCATTCTTCCACCTCCAACTCTTTCAGCACCTGCATGTTTGCTCCTCCGGCAGCGTCCTTCTCATGCAGCCTTGCAGAGAGCTGTCTGTAGACTAGTCTTATCGCCGCTGCTAAAATTGTAAACAGTGAGAGGGCAATAACCTTCCTCATACTCAGCATACAGAAGGGAGTTAAAAATAGCACATACTTGACACTGGAATGAATTGCTAAACGAAAGAACAACTTTATATGTGAAGATTTTTTAAATTGTTCTATCTTTT
The DNA here is from genome assembly GCA_004026905.1 of Hystrix cristata. Classification (NCBI taxonomy): domain Eukaryota; kingdom Metazoa; phylum Chordata; class Mammalia; order Rodentia; family Hystricidae; genus Hystrix; species Hystrix cristata. The sequence goes on along the minus strand of PVJO010000809.1, from coordinate 108,081 downwards.
AAAGTAAACCAAAGCCTGAGGTATGATCTAAACTCTATCAAGCATATGCAAAGTCAAATGAGATTCACACATCTAAAAAATTTGAATGGAGAAAGGACTTGCAAGAGGTTACATCTTGCTAAGGAAAACTATCAAAAAGAGTATTTTTAATGCTTATAATAGATTTTGAATAATAAATATTTAAATGTTTTAAATAGTGAATTTAATGAGATATTTATAAACTGTGCTGATAGATATAAATAAAAATGATAGTCCTCATTCATGTAAAATGGTAGCGAGGTAAAGTTTAAAAATAAACGATGGCCTTAAAAGCATAATTTTATGTACCTTACCAACCTCTTCCCCTTCCTTATTCAATAACCCCAATTTTATGTTCACTATTTCCTCTACTCTAGGTGTTTCTGCTACAAACATTTCTACCTCTACACAAAATGCTATGCTGTCTTTAATTGCAAAAAAAAAAAAAAAAAAGGAATTGTGAAGTATTTATTCTACTGGAATTTGTTTTTTCTTCCTTAATTATTATCTTCTCAACGTTCATTACATTATCACACATTATGAATACCTGGTTTTCTAATATAATGTTTCATTTTTAAATTCATCAACATTTTAAATTTTAAAAATAATTTGTATCATATACTGCTGAGAATATTCTTCCATTTGTCTCTTGGTAGATACGTGTAGGATTGGAATTACTGGATCACAGAGGCTGAACCCTTCAAAGTTACATAATGCCAAATTTCTTCCAGAGTGGTTCATTGATCTCTCCCTCCAACAGCAGTGGCTCTGAGCCCTCACTCTCCCGTGTCCTGGCTAATACTTCGTATTACCTAGTTTTTCACATTTGTCAGTCGAGTACAACAAAACCATGTGTTATGTTCTGATGTGCGGCATGTTCCTGATTATAAATCTGATTGACCTTACATGCCTTCTGGTTATTTGAGTTTGTAATCATGTGAAATGATTCTGTATACATTTTCCTCTTTTTAGTCATGTTGTGCCTTTTTAACTGATTTATAGCTGTTAATCACTCATATTGGATATTTTTTCTGATTACTTATACTCCTCCTGTGTTGTATATATTTTTCCTAGTTCTTAGCTTTTCTTTTAACTTTACCCTAGCGTTTATTTGATGTAGTTGAAATAATCACTGACATTGAATTTGAAGATTCTTCTCTACTTTAAAAAAGCTATAGGGCTGGGGATTTAGCTCAGTGGTTACAGTGCTTGCCTCACAAGTACAAAGCGCTGAGTTTGATCCCTGGCACCAAAAAAAAAAAAAAAAAAAGTCCTAAATTGTCATCTGAAATATTGTCATTCTTATCTCTAAGTTATAAATATGTATATAATGTGAGTCAGAAGAATTTTCTTCATACAGATAACCCACTGGCCCAGGAGAATTTGTTGAAAGTCTGTTAATTTCTACTACTTTGGAGTGAAACTTTGTTCACAATCAAATGTGGAAATCTGTCTCCCCTTTTATTTTTTCTTTCATGCTGGTGGGGCTTGAACCCAAGACTTCCACATCCAATCATATCCCCTAGTAGTTATTTTCTTTTCTTGGGGGGCAAGTTCTCACTAAATTGGTAAATTGCTCTGGCTAGGCTGGGACTTGCTCAAAGTACTGTCAGACTTCTTTCTGAAATTTTTTATATCTGTATCAGTACCATACTGCGTTATTCATTATAACTTTATATTAATTATTCCAGATAACAAATAGGGCAAATTTCATCTTCCATCCTCATGTTATTGGTCTTTGTAATTGTTCAGCTACTCTTCCATATAAATCTTTTCAAGTTACACTTGCAAAGTACAAGAAAAACAGAAGAAGAAAAGTAACTCTGTGGGAGTATTTAATTGGAATTCATTTGGGTGCAGAAATAACTTTGGTCAAAATTGAGAACTGAATTTATTGTCTTATTATATATTATTTTCACAATTATGTTTTCCACTTGATAGGGACAGGATCATTTTGTAGTATATAATTTTATATCCCACAGTTTTCAAAATTTTGCTAAAATTTCCATGTTTCTTGTAATAAACATTCGTAGTTTTTGTTTCTTTCTAAATAGATAATCATATTTTCATATAATGACCAAATTTGATTTTAGTTTTACTTTTCTCTCCTCTAATATGCTGATTTATACCTTTAGCGCATTGTTGAAAAGAATGAGACTTAACCACTCTGTCTAACTCTTCAATCCTTTCAGTGCTTTTATATTACAAATATGTGTGGCATATTCACACCTGTAATAAGTTTAGCAACATTAAGAGTTTTATTTTGTCTTAGATTAATAATTGGTTTTATTATGATTGATGCCTTTAGTCAGCTTTTATATCACTGGACAAATTACCTGACACCAGCAACAAAGGGAGGAAAGGTTCATTTGACCTGTAGCTTCAGAGGTTTCAACCCACGTCAGGTGGCCCAAGTACAAACACCATGGTGGGAGGGCACGATGGACGGAAGCTGCTTACCTCCTGGCAGCTAGCAAGCAGAGCACAGAGAAGAGCTCCAGAGAGAAAGAGGCCACAGACCAGACACAGCCCCCAGGGCCATGCCTGCAAGAGCCACCCAGTTACACCCAGAACTGTGCCCCACTAGTCCCTAAGTGTCTTTCAAGCCAATTAGGTTGGCAACCAAGATTAATTTGGTATCGAGGTTTGATCATTCATTTCTGCATTTATTAAGATAATTACTGATAATATGTTAATTTACATTTTGTGTTTTCACCTCACTTTTAAGACTTGAACATAATGGAGTATCTTCCATACAATAAATGCATTTCACCTAATATTTTACTAAGAACTTTTTGTTCTTGACAATATGTTTATAGCAAGAAGGTTTATAAGGTCCTTTATCTGTTTTAAGACAGGATATGTCGACTTTTATTTCCAAGGCATATTTTACTATAGTTAGCCTACAATTTAATGTTTGTTATTGATTTCTCTAACTTGCGATCTTGCAGTTAACTCTGTCTCAAAATGTTTATTGTGACTCCTGGCATAGCTGCCTGGCATACGGAATGACTGCTAGGCACTGCTGAAAACTTTATCACTGAGCACGTTGTATTTTGTCCTTCAGGAGAAAATACTAGTTACCTTTCATGGAAAATCGAACAAAGAAAAACAAAGACAGATCATATGCAAAAATGAAAAGTCATTCACTGCATCTCTTTCAGACTCCTAGAAGATGCCCCTTTGGCTTATTTTGGTGCAGCTATTAACACTGCTACTAATTTATTAAAAGCTTTAAAAATTCATAATTTAAATCTGGGCTACCCTGAGCAAGCTGGAGCAATAATTGCCATTATTTTGCTCTAGTTCATTATGTGTCAAGAACTGTTATAAGCATTTATATTAATTTCTACATTTTCTTATATTTCTAAGAACTTTTCATTCAGCTCTCGTAACAAACCTTTGAGGTAAATACTATCACTTATCTGGTTTTGTAGATAAGACAACTGAGGTATAGAGGTTTCTTAGCCCATTTGTACTGCTATAACAAAATACCTGGGACTGCGTAAATCTATAAAAACACAAGTATTTTCTCACAGTTCTATAGGCGGAGAGTTAGAAGACCAGGGTACTCCAGCATTGCCAAAGGTTCTCCACTTCCATGTTGTACCCGTTGGAGAGGAGGAACGTTGTGTCCTCCCACGGCAGAAAAGATGAAAAGAGGGGACCGGGAAGGGCTTCCTGCATCGAGCTCCTTTATAAGGCCATCTAATACCACTGGAGAGGTCACCGGCTGTGTGACACAGTCAGCTCTTGTGGTGAATTGTCAACGCGAGCGGGAGCACCCAGCTGATTTGAGTCCGTGTGGTTGTCAAGTGGTATAAAAGGAGAACAGGAGGGAAAGATTTCAGTTGATACTTGTTGCCCCTGATCTTCCTTGGAAAATCTTCATTGTGGCTGATTTTCCCCGCCGTTGCCAGGATGGCTGCTGCTCTCTTTGGAGGAGTGCTGGTCTTGGTCTTCGCCTTGAGTATTGTTTTCTGGCTTCTGACACAGAGCCTCCAGCTCCTAGCACCGGCCTTCCAGCCTGCTGTTGCAGACTCTTTAACCTCCAGTACCAACCCTTCGAGCCCCTGGCACAGATCTCTTAAATCTTCCATCGCAGATCTTGCGCCTTCTGATGCGGACTCTTACAGGACATTGCCGCGGGTTCCAGGCCTTGGACTGGATTCCGCGGATCTCTAGTGTGTGACAGATCTCTTGCACTCTTGTACATCTGACTCTGTGGGTGGATATTGTAAACTAGTCTCGTAAATTTCTGTGTCCTGCAATAAATCTGATTTAGAGCATGTGCAGTCTTTTGAGGTGCCTTGCAAATTGTTGTAGGCATTGACTAATACACCTCTTACAAAGCGCTGTGTTGGGATTAATTTTCAAAGTGAATTTTGAAAGGGACAACTACATTGAAGTCATAGCAGAGGGGTAAAATACTTTGCTTGGGGTTTTAGAGATTACAGAGAGTGAAGCTGGGAATGAGACCAGTCAAGTTTTATATTTGACTCTTATTCGTTTTACCTCCTGTATTTTCTTCCTTCTACTTGCTTTGGTTTCATTTGGGTCTTATTTTCCTACCGGAAATCTGGGTTATTGTTTTGAAATCTTTCTTACTTTTCTAATATATGCATTTAATACTTAAATTTTCTTCAGCTTGACTAGCACACCATTTTAAAATAGAAAACTCTAGTGAAGCCCACATAGTGACTAATTATTTCAGTAAAGCTTTAATGATAAAAACAAATAAATAATAACATATTCTTATTTTTTATTTTATCTATCTTTACCAGTGCAAATGGACAAAATTAAAGCAATTAAAAATTAACTATGATGAATGTGATCATTGTGTATATCCATAATGTACCAATACATGTTCTTGGAAAATAAAAAATTAAAAAAAAATAAATACTTTGATCTAATGTGACAAATGATGATATATTTCTTAAAATAAATCACGCTTAACCATAAAAATAAAGAGCTAAATATGCTAAGGAGTGTCTTTGTTGAGCTCCGCGATGTTATATAGACCACATATCATGTGATGATTCAACTTAGTGACTATATTTCACCATTTCAAATTTCCTTTCTTCAGCTAGCCATAATGTGTTTTAGCCTTCATTTGCTAAGAACAGCACCTATGTTTTAAATCCCATTTAAAGTATATCACAAACTCAAAGAGATTAAAAAAAAGTTATTGGAATTCAATATGCATAATGGTATACTTCAATTAACATCACACATTCAAAACATCCAACATGCTTATATACTTATAATATCCTTCAGAATACATCTATAGGATTCCCCTATCTCTTTTTTTTTCTTTTTTTATTTATTTTAATTTAATGGTACATTTTACTGTTTTATTTATTTATTTATTTATTTTAAACCAAGAGCATGTATTGGTACATTCTACATACATTGATCACATTCATTACATTTATTCTGTACCTATACATGGTGCATCTTGGTCCTCCCTCTCTCCCCCGCCCCTCCCCTCTCCTCCCTCCCCCCCTATTTATATCAGGTTCATTCATCATTTTCCATATTTTCCCATTCCCCTCTCTCCCCTGTTGTCTTTCTGCTTTTCTCTTTCTTTCCTTCTAGTACTCCTCTCCTCTGCACACCATCCTCCCTTTATATAATATCTATTACACCTCTTTGTCCTTATTTACAGTTATAGTCTCTTATATCAGAGAAACAATTCGATGTGTGCTCATGAGTGTACAATTTATTTCACTTAAGAGTATGTTCTCAAGAAACATCCATTTATATATGAATGACTCTAGTTTATCCTTTTTTATGCAGTGTAGTACTCCATCATGTAGAAAAACCACATCTTCTTCAGCCACTCGTTCGTTGTTGGGCATTTAGGTTGTTTCCAAGACTTAGCTATTACAAATTGTGTTGCTATGAACACGGTGGTGCATACGTCCTTGTGGTATGATGATTTTAATTCTTCTGGGAAGATCCCCAGTAGGGGAATAGCTGGGTCAAATAGAACCTCCAGTTGTAGTTTTTTGAGGAATCTCCATATTGATTTCCACAGTGGCTGGACCAGTCTACATTTCCACCAACAGTGGAGGAGTGTTCCTTTTTCCCCACAGCCCCGTCAGCATTTGTTATTGGTTGATTTTTCCATATACACTCCTCCTTCTGTTCAAAAATTATTTCTTGGAATTTAAGGGGATTGCAAATTATCTTTTGGGAGAAAACATTGTGTACTTCAGAGTTTTTGAACTATATTCTGCACTGTTATTATTCCTTGGACCCCAGATTTTCTGCTTGCTCACCTGCTGAAAATTCCCAGCAGACTGGTTAATGAAGCTCAAAGAGATCCACAACTCTATCCCTGGAAACTGTCAGTCAAAGGGGCACTTTTTGATGTCATTCATTTAAGGGTTTTGAGATGGGGAACTTACGTTATCTGGCATGAATGGTGGTCCTAATATGGTGTAAGAGGAAGATGTAATGCGATGGTGGTAGAAGCAGAAAGAGCAACGGTGTGATATGAAGACGGGGAAGTGGCAGCAGGCCAAGGAATGCAGACAGCCACTCAAAGGTGATAAGGCGAGGAATCGGCAACTGTTTTCCGAGCCTCTAGGGGAAACCAGGCATACAGCCACCTTGTCTTCAGCCCGGAGAAAATAATTTTGAATTTCTTATCTCCAGAATTTTAAAAGAATAAATTTCTGTCATTGTGAGCCACGAAGTTTGTAGTAATTGCTTATACCTGCAATAGGAAACTCACGTGCTAATATGGCTCTTTCTGTCTAGAAATGACACCCACTTTTCACACACTTGACAATCTCCCCACATGCTTTCCTGTGGGGAGTCTGTAGTAGAAGACTTAGGTAAGAGTAAGCAATGCCCATGTATCTCCTTTTTTAATTTCAGGGTCAAGCCTTTGCTCTAGCACCTATGGAAAAAAGTCCATGGTATATGGCCTTGCTTTAGGTAAATAAGGAGTGCAAGAAATAGAAAACATATTATACCTCTCAAGGCCAAGAAATACCAACCACTAGAATATATAGAGATAGCATTATATTCTTGCTCAAATAATAACATTCTGAGTCTCATATAATGTCCATTGTTTAAAAACTGGCTTGTTTTCACTTTGAAAATAGATTAAAGCCATGGTTACTGAATACTTTCTTGAAAATGAGTGAAAAAAGTATTTGCTTCTGAGTCAAAGAAACAGCAATGTGTGGAAATACAGCCTTCAAAAGATTTATAGCGCCACATTGACTTTATGCTTATTGGCGTCTAAAATTATATTAACCATTTTATTTATTGTTTTTGTTATTGAAATACTTTCTGTTATGCACCTGGAAATGGTGTTACAGGGCCAAGTGTAATCTCAAAGAATCATGAATGATTGGAACATCCAAAGGAGAACAAAGGAATCATTTAGCCAAATTTCAGTGTACGTGATACAGCTTTTACTTCTACGACTGATTTTCATATCGGTTGTGATGGCTATAGCATTCTACTAAAGAGGAATATACAAAGAGGAACCAGTACTGGTCTCGTGACTACAGATTTGTGGAATCACTTTATCAATGATTACTGTCATCTGAGTCAACAGAAGGCTATTCTGATCTACGGTTTATGTATACATACTAATCAAATGATAGCTTTGTACTACGTTTTATATTCAGTAGAGGATTATATCCAGAAGACTATTTGCCATCTGGCAACGTGGATGTTTAAAACAATGTTGAAATCAGTAATGGCTAAGAAAGCAAACATTTGACTGAATGCAAGGTTATTTTGATTAATTATTATTTCCAGATTTGCAAACAGTGAAATATTTAAAACAATTCTTGATGATGGCATATTTATAAATATATTCTAGATGGTGAGATATTTGAGGGTACATTTTAGAGAACACAGAAAAGTGGTTTAAGGGCACTGTTTCTCATTTTTTTGTTGTTGTGAATTATTACATTAAAAGTGTATTGATCTAAACTTATCATTGAGATTCATACTATTCGCATATACCTTCTATATCCAATCATGCCTTAGAAAATTTAACGAGACTTTAGTTGAATATAGCTCAAGGAGTCTTGTTTTCAGTATTACTTTAAATTCGTAGAAGCAAGAATCAGGTTATGAAAGAGAATTAGAACAGTGAGAAGGAGGAATTCCATCAGGAGCTGGAAAAGATTCTGCTCTGACCTCCCAAGCCTGTAGTCTGAATGATTTAGGCCACATCTATGTAGAATAGTTTTATGGTTCTTTACACGTTCTGAGGTGTAGAGGAACAGAAATGCAGTCAGTCCTTAGTATCTTCACATTCTACATCTACGGATTCAACTAACCTCAGACTTAAGTATATATATTAATATATACATATACATATGATCTCTAACATAGATGATTTTCTTGTCATTATTTCCTAAAACATGTACAACAACTATTTACAGAGCATATATTTTGTATTAACAATTTAAGTGATACTAGAGAATGTAGAGTGTTTATCTGTATATCCTCCAGCAAGTATCCTCTATTTTAAGAAAAAGACGATCAGTTTTAGATTTTGGTATCCATGGAGGCCTTGGAACCTAGCCCTCACAGATACTGAGAAACAACTGTATACATTTTTAGGGAAACAACTGTATACATTTTAAGTTCCCAGACTTCAGCTTTTCCTAGATGTTGGAAGAATAGAAAAATGCATCTGACCCAAGGGTGATGGTTTGAGGTGTGAGGTAGAAAGTGGATGAAATGGCCTCTCTCAGTCACCATCTGTCTTTCTTTGAAACACCCCCACAACAAAAGACAATGATTTTTGAAGAATGTCACGTGACTCTCTGTTCAGGCTGTGGTGAAGAAAGAAAGATGGTGTTAATCTACATCTAAAATTGAATAAAACAAGGTAATGGCTAGTGATAGGCCGTTTTGGGGGGAGAGTTCGACTGAAAATTTTAGTGATCAACAAGGCTCACTTTTTCTCTCTTATAATCCCCGGCATTTTGATTGCAATTTCCTGCTTACATACAAAGAAAGCTATCTATTATGAGATCTTTCACATTCTAATACAAGCAAGTACTGCTACAAATTTCAGCCTAAACACCACTTTCATTATATTCCAGAGATTTTTGATATGTTATATTTTCATTCAGTTTAATATGTTTTCTAAATTCTCTTAAGATTTTCTCTTTAAATCATGGATTGTGCTAATATCATAGAATTCCCCTAACAAAATACCATGACTGGATTGCATGAACAACAGAGATTTATTTTCCCACAGTTTTGGAAGTTCAAGATAGTGGGCAGCAGGGGTGACTTCCTCTGAAGCTTTTTTGCTTGACTTAGATGGTCACTCTTACTTCCTCTTCACACAGCTGGCCTCTTGTATGCACACACACACACACACACACACACACACACACACACACACAGTGCGGTGATAGCGAAATTTTTAGAAACACGTGCACAAACTGCAAACCAAAACCCACTTATTTATCACAAAGTGCCAACATTGCAATTAAACCTGAATTCTGAGGTTTCAGTTTAGAAACAAAACAAAACAAAAAACTAATACATTAACATCTTTTGTTTTAAAGGAAAAACAAACAACACGCATACTATAGGTTCATCTCCACTCCCCAAGTATCTCTGTGTCCTAATCTCTTCTTTTTAGAAATGCACCAATCAGACTGGGTTAGGGCACACCCTAAACATGCCAATTTAAGGTAATTACATCTTCCAAGGCCTTATCTCCAAATCCTATATTCTGAGAAAGTTAAGTCCTCATAATATGAGCTTTTCTTGGAGGGGGCTTATTTACGTGGTTAGTTAGAGATGTGATGTTTAATTCCCAACTAAGGATTTTTTTTTTTTGGCTGTTAATTGTCATTTTTATATTTCTGTGATTCCTACTAGTTATATTTGTTTTGAGTAAGTCATTTGTTTTGGGGATCTTGATTATTTTCTATTCCTTTTCCCCACACATTCTTGCTCCCCTTGAGTCTCTCTGCATATCTACAAAGTTCAGTCTGGGTTCTTACATCTCTCCTTTATTTTGCTATTAGCTTGTTTCTCAAATAAAAGAATCCTTTCGATATTTAACTCTTTGCATCTGAATTATATCACAAAATTAGGGTCTCTTTGGCTATCCGTTTGCCTGCAAATGGAATGATTTCAATTTCTTTATGACTGAATAACTTTCCATTTTATATCTTTTATCCCTTTGTTGTTGGTCATCTATGGTGTTTCCAGAGTTAGCCAGTTCGAGTAGTGCTGCTATAAACGTGGGAAAATGGAAATGTTCTTGTTTTTTTCTTGTTATTAATTTCTAGTTTAATTCATTTAATTCTGCTTTAACCTTGTAGTAAACTTTCCATACATTCACTATTTAAAATCTATTCTCTTACTAAACAAAGTATGATTTTTACCATGGTGCATCTGTCATATGAACGAGAAAAAAATATGCATTCTGCTCTTTGGGGAGAAATATTTTATATTGGCCAATAGGGTTCCAGTATTTGATGATAATGTTTTATTTTTATTTTATTATTTTATTTTATTTTATTTATTTATTTATTTATTTTTTTTTTTTTTTGGTGCTAGGGATCTAACTCAGGGCCTTGTGCTTGCAAGGCAAGCACTCTAACCACTGAGCTAAATCCCCAGCCCCAATGATAATGTTTTATATCCCTGCTGATTTTCTGTTTGTGTTTCCATCAATCTCTGAAAGAAAAATTTAAATTCTCAATTTTGATTTGGGATTTTTCTTTCTCCATTCAATTTTATCAGATTTTGTCTCATATATTTCAAAATCATTTTGGTAGATATACGTATAGGAGTGTGAGAGTTTATTGGTGACTCTCATAAAAGGTTACCTTTCATTTCCTTGTTTTTGCTGGTGATTTCTTTGTACCCTAAGATTCGCTTTGCCTGATAGTATATAGTCATTTATTTTTTTGACTTTCAATGTTTTTTTTTTTTTTATTATTTAAGGTTATCTATATTATTACATTTGAAGCAAGTTTCTAGAAGCTGGTATAAAGTTGGGTCATGTTTTAAAAATTCATTCTACTGATTTCTTTTAATTTGTATCCACAGTTAATTTAGATTTAATGCAACGATTAAATGTACAACTGTATAATGTGTTTTAATTTATTTACAGCATTCACTTGGGCTCTTTGAACATTTTAAACCCTTTCATTTGACTTATGACTTCTAATTTTGACTATATACCTATATACAGTCATTTTATAATTACTTTCAGCTCCAGAAGGTCTAATAGAATTTATAGCCAATAAATATATCCTAGAAGAATGGCTAAAGAAATTTCATAAAACACAAATGACAAGATATCTTTTTGATTTAATCAACAAAGGAAGAAAAATAGCAGCAGTGAAGATCTGGAGATCCGGGAGATCTGTTTTTTCTTTCAACTTCTTTGAAACATTGGACAATTGAAAGGAAAAAACAAACCAAAAAACATGAAGAAAATTTTTAAATGCAGTCATCTATATAGTTTTCAATGTGTGTAATTGTCTTATAGACATGGAGGAGAGCACTAAAATTTTTAGTTTAAAATGAGATTAAAGGTAAGTATGGATTTTGCAATCCAGGCAATAACTAATTAAAAAGACATTATTAATTTCCAAACATATGGATAGTCTTCCATATGTTTCTTTTATTGACATCTTCTTTAATTTTTCTTTTTTTTCAGAGACTATGATTTGTGTGGCTTCTTAAAATATTGCCTATACTAAAACCAATAGGTATTCATTGATTTTGTTTATTGGTTTCTATACTTTGGGGGGAACAAAAACCAATTTACCATATCGTTCAAGACATCTATACATTTGATAGTTCTTATCTGAGGATCTAACTGAAGCTGTTTCTCAGGAAGGGTATATGGTTTGAGGATGAGAAGCAGGGGGTAATGCGTGCCATTGATCTCCTCTAAGGTTTCCAATTGACTCTAAAAATGATTAGCAGGTCTTGTTGGTTAAATTAATGCTGACACTGGACTTTGCTTTCAGAGCAGGCAAATTACTACTTGGTATTTAGGTTCTCAGTTATCATTTTATGTGTTCTATTTCTGCTTTATATTGAGAGAAGTTGTATCTCTTCTTGTACACCCAGCTATGCATTACTGAGAAGCTTTGTACACGTTGTGGAGAAAGTACCCTTCTTGGTAATCAGTTTGCCAGAGAGAGAAAGAGAGAGACAGAGACAGAGAGAGAGGCAGAGAGACAGACTTTTAACCTCAAAATATATGTACTTTGGGTTTCTTGCCTTTGCATTGATCTTCTCCTCCAGCTTTACCCTTCTCCCAAAGACATAGGTGTACACACATCACGTCCCTAGACTTTAAGTTGTCACTACCCATACTTCATATTTTCAGATCACTCTTGATATCTATACTAGGTTAGGTTCTACTATTGTATTTTTCCCTGATGGGATATACACAAACTAAAAGTAGATAAGTGATATGAAAATGGGCAGATTTTTTGTTTTCTACATCATACACTCAGTGAACAGCATAGATCATGTCTCCATAAATACTCTAAGAGAATAATTAGAAGGAATTTGTCATAGGAACACAATTTGTACCAACAAGTGGGGGTAGGACTTTACCAGCACCAAATTTGACCTCACCAAAATCAAATAAATATATCAAATTTGAAAGTATTTCTTTTGTATGTACAAGACACATAAGATCCAATGTACCCAAGAAGATAAGGTTATTTAAAATCTAATTTTGAGTAGATGAAGAGAAATTGAAACTGTGAATTCAGATGAAAAGGCCACATTACAGCTATTCTGTAAAATATTCAAAAGACCTATATATTATAACAAATCCTTTTCGAATATATCTCCTGGAGAAATAGATACCTGATTTGTAGAGATTTAATAAATAACAGACATAAATAGTTACTATAAATAATAACACTGATTAGCCTGTGTAATCAAACCCTTCACCTGCTGTGGTATGCCCTGCATTTATGCAGATCAGCTCTAGGCCTTTCATCCATGAAATTATAGAATGTATAATGTGATGGGCCATGATATATTCAGTATAATTGCTTATTTATAAAAGGAGCTATCAACAGCCCACTTTAAATAAATTCAGAAATCACCATAGGGCATTTAGAAATGAATATTTTATATGACATTTTAAAAAGATTATGAGGATTTCTTTGAACAGTAAAATTAATGGTTGTTTCACTGTTTAAACTCATCCAGTGTGGAGTCAGGATAATAGCATATAAACTGTAATTACTGTATTTCTGTTTTAATTAAGAATAACTACCTTACTAGTAATGCAAATTTTAACCTAAAATATGAGTAAAGAGAAAACAAATTAATAAGTGTTAAATTTTCTCATGGGTCTTTGAAAGTAAAATGTAATGATATCTCTGCCTGTATGCTCACCTATCTACATATTTATGTATCTAGCTATCACTTTTGCCTCTATATTTTACCACAGTAGATGTTCAAAGTCTATATTTAATGGCAAAAGCACTAATTTTTTGAAATTTAAGTACAGTATTAAAAACTCAAAAACATTTAGCACACTCCCAGAAATGATGCCTCTTTTCTGTTTTTGACCTTTAGTAGAAGTGAATTTTGCAGTATTTGCTTCATACAGTTAGAATCAGTCATCAGAACCCAGATTCCTAAAATCAAGGTGAGAGTAGCTTAAGAACAACAATTTTAATTCAAAATTAGTCATAGAATATTAAATTAATTACTTATTCACCGTAATCATTGCCATGACAGAAAAGAAAAGACATAATTAAAAATTGTGACGTGTTAATGACGGAAATAGCTATTGGATTAACAATAATTCTTAGACATTGGTTGATTAGCATCAGAGAGTCACAAAGTCATCTACATGTTCCTGTTTTCTGAATAATGATTATTTTCCTCATCTTCATTTGTACTTATTTTTCCATGTTGACAAGGAAACCATTAAAAGAGTATTGGATCGCCTGTTATGCGTCTTAAACTTTTCTGTTGACTTTATGCTTACTCCTATGCCCAGGGACTTGGTCATCATTCGTAACAGTAGACCAGCTGCTACAAAGCATACACAAGAGAAAGAAAGGCATATTTTTGGATCAGTTACAGTCAATAAAATATATTCTACAATTAGAGAATCTGAGTTGTCTCTAGAAATAGTGCAAGTAATGTTTTCCAAAAGTAAGGAGAAGTATGGCAATTTAAATTCATATGATCAGAGTAAGTCAGGAAGACAAATTGGAAAAAAATATCATATTCATTCTATTTAAATTTATTATCTTAAAAATAGGACCAGAGGTAATGTATGAAGATAAAATTAATATGAACTCTAAAGAGCACAGATCTAAAACATTAATTTTGTAAGAATTCAGAAAGACAGGCACTGTACATAGGATATACTTGCATAAGACCCATGAGATCTGTTCAACCACAAGTGACTTTTAAGAATAAGAAATGAAAACGTACACAAAATTGAGACTTAGAACATGGTTTTAACAGTTAAACTAATTTATATAATAATTCTATAGAAAACAGAGGAAATCAAACCAAAATAAGAGTAAAAACACAAATAGAATTCAGATTTTTTAATAGACTACTTTTTTGAGGAGATTTAGGTTTAGAGCAAAATTAGAAAAAAAAAATACAAAAATCCCTTACATCCCCACTGGCCCAAAACACACATAGTCTCTCCCATCATAAGGCAACTCTCACAAACACGGTACATTTGTAATGATTAGTGAATGTACCTAATATACCATTATCACTCAAATGCCAGTTTGCATCGGAGTCGACTCTTGATGTATACAATCTATGTGTTTGGATAAAGACAGACTGTCATAAATTGATCACTGTGGTATCATATGCATTAGTTCCACTGTCACAAAAATGATCTTTTACTGCCCATCATCCTCTCCTCTTCCACTTTCAATTCCCAGCAACTACTCATCTTTTTATCATCTTCATATCTTTGTCTTCTTCAGGATATTATATACTTGAAACTACATAGTGTGTTTCCTTTGAATATTGGCTTCTAATTGAGAGATGACCTTCAAAAGATCATGGGGGACAATGCAAATTAACCTTCTCTAGGCAAGAGTAAACAGATAAATCTTCAAGTTCTGTGTGCATAGCCTTAGAGAATTCTTCAGAATGCTTGAGAAATCGGTGAGTGGTTGGGCACCCCTGGTCTCTGAGTTCTATCTGGCATTCTATATATAAGTTCCCCAGAAAGACTTAGTTAATTTGGGTCTGTGTATATCTATACTTTGGAAAGAAAGAAAGAAGAAAGAAGAGATATGTTCTTCAAATTGAATTCTCAGTCTTCATTTCAATTAGACATCGCTTCTAAACGACATCATTTTGCGAGTCCAACACTAAAGAAATTCTCTGTTGCATTCAAGTAGTAAAGAATGTAAGGAGAATTAACTTCAGATCTTCAAAAATATATAAGAGCACAATGATTCCATTAATTTCATTTGCCATACATAATCCTTAAAAAAACTACTTTCTAATTTTGAGACATTAATTTATATAAATATTGTAGAGTTTATTCTGCATTACATTTTCATACTTAATCTATTCTAAACTATTACAGAACACTAAGACCTAAGTAAAAAGATGTATTTTATAGCAGAACAGTGATACATTTACATTTGAAACATTTTATACAGGCAATGTGCTTCTAAGTATATTATTATAGTCATAAATTATATTTGAATTTAATTTCTAGAAAGGAACTGTTGAAAATGACATTTTTTAATATCTGCTTGAATAATTGCAGTTCAGTATTTGCATTTTTTGTTGTTTTTATTTTCCCCATATTGTAAAGTAACATTGATGAAAATTGGATGGGCAATTAATGATTTTTTTAACACTATTATTCTACTGGGAAAAAAGTATATAATGTTCCATTTTTTTAAACCCTAATTTTTCCTATTAATAAATTTTTTTCTGCGATAAATGAGAGGACAATTTACAAGAGTTTCGAGATAATATCAAGGAGGTTGAAACATTATATGACCAAGCAATACGGAAAAAAAGATTTTTCATGTTGAAAGTTACATGGTTGTATATTAACATGTTTATTTCCTATTTCAATATGGACTCTAACTTGCTATTTCAATGTGCTACAAGAACACAGCTAAGTGACTTGTGAAAGAATTTGTATAAAATGAAACTTTGGCTCTCATTCTCACACATATAAAGTGAACTGCATCTGACATCCATTACATGTTTTTCCTATAGGAAATATAGTGTGAGTTTCACTTTTTGTTGTCATAAAAATGCTAAATTCTACAAACTGCAGAGGATTAAATAAAAAAGTGAGACTTTTTTCAAAGCAAAGCATTTTCCTTGGGGCATATATGAGAATATTCTAAATGAATTATTAACCCTGAAAAATTTAAGAGAACTTGATTGCACCCAGAGGGAGAAAAAAAGAAATCAATCATATTCCTAGGTAAAAGTGAGTGACAGCTAATGTCCCAACTGACAGCCCAACATCGAGACAGAAACAGTCTTTTCTGAATTACATATAAAGCAAAGTCCTACAGTCAACTCTGATGAATTAGCTTTAAAATAATTTCTTCCAAATTTAGGATTCTATAAATTAAAGAGAACATATAGGACACCTGTAGGAACATGACATGTATAGGAACAGAAAAGGCTAACAGGATTTAAAAGAAAAAAACAAAAGTAGAAATAATTATTAAGAAATAAATCTGGTATTATGGATGGAAGATGGTAATGGGGAGCATGATTGGAGAGTAATTTAGTAATTGGCCTGCTTATGTAAAAGTTAATTATATGAACAATGATTTTGTGGAACAGGAGTTGTGATAATCATAATTATATCATGGAGGTTCAGATAAGAGCCCAGAAAAGAAGATATAAATTGTCTGAATAAATATGGACTAAGTCATCCCAGATATTTGCAGGATGTTCGTCACTGAACACATTTAAAACAAATTAATGTCAAATAATGTTTTGATTTTAACATGTAGAACTTCTTTCCAACAACAACAAGAACAAATTAATAAAATGATTTAGAATAAACTGATGCTTCCAGAAATCTCAAAATGTTTGAAAAATAAAGTAATTTTTAAAATAACATTAGGTTAAAGTCATTTATTCCAAGGAGGAAAAGATAAAGAAAATATTATATTTTCAAATCTATAAAATATATGAGGAATGATTACTTATAAGACAAGAAGTTAGTCAATATTTGTACAGTTACTAAACGAGATTTAAATTTTTAAGTAGATCCTGAGCGAGTATACCAGATAGTAACTGATATATGATGTGGAAGGCATTTGATTATTTTCAAGAGTTTTTTGAAAAACGACATAAAATTTTATGTGTTCCTTTAGAGTTTCCATACCCAAGAATATTTGTTCAGGAGAGATTGTGATTAATTCATTTTTCAAAGGTTAAGACATTATTCCCTTGATGGCTACGGTCGAAACTCTTTTCAAAAGTCTTACATCAGTGTAAAATATTCTGAGAGTTCTAGTTGTGCAACACAGAATACCACGTTTCTCATTAAATGTTAATAGATAAAAAAGTGAAACTTCATTTTGAGTTTAAAAGGGTTTTTAAATTTTAAATCCAAAAATGATTAAAACAGAATATCATTTGATGATCATATATAAGATATTATCTTTTTATTGAATATGTTCATTCTACTTGGACTAAATCTTCACTGATTGGGTGATGGAGACCTGCATTTCTCTAATTTGCCATTCAGTGGAGGAGAAGAATATGGATACACTACATTAATTTATTTCCATTCTCTTGTAAAGAGAAATTTTGGAGGTGTTTATATATTTTTGAAGTTTGTTCTTTTATATCTAGCTGTTTTAGGATGAAAATTAGTCATCCAAACACATGAGATCCAAAACCAAGAGCATATAAATACTACGTTACAAGGAAAAAGTGTCTTTGGAGATGTGATTAAAACAAGGATCTCGACAGGGGTGATTATCCCCAATTATCCAGGCCAGCTCTAAATTCAGTCATATCATTCTTATGATGTGGAGACTGAGGTGCAGTTTGACACGTACAACAGTGATGAAGGAAGTGCTACCGGGGCATGTTGAGGCAGAGATTGGAGGGATGTATCCCCAAGTCCCTCAATGATAGCAGCCCCCAGAAGGTAGAAGAAAAAGAAAATAATCTTCTAAATCTAGAGAGGGAGCACAGTTCAAACAACACCTCAGCTTTGGCTCAGTGAAAATGACTTTGGATTTGTGTCTTTTAAGAGTGAGAAAATAGCTTGTTTTAAGCCACCAAAAGTGTGGTATTCGTTACATTCACTAGAGGAAGATAATATACTAGTTTTTCTCACTCACAAATCTTTGGAAAATTGAAATTTGTGTACCATTTATCATATTAAAATGTGAATCCAGAAGATACTACATTTACCTCTTAATATAGTTTCTCACGTGTACCTTTTGATGAATGTGAGGTTATTTTTGATTATCAACATGACTGGATTGAAGAAGGTCTAGAAAATTGGTAAAGTGTCCTTCCGGGTGTGTCTGTGAGAGTGTTTTCAGAGAAGAGTGGCAGGTGGATCAGTGGCCTGAGCAAGGGAAACCTACCTGAATGTGGGCAGCAGCATCTAGCACGCTGCAGGCCTCAATAGAACAGAGTGAAATAGGAAAAGTTAGTCTTCCTCCGCTCCACTCTTCTTGAGTGGATACCTATTTTCTGCTACTGTCACCCACGCACGTCGGAGTCCAGACCCACAGCCTTTGATGGAGATTTGCAGACACCTTCATGGATCCAAGAAGCAGGGAAGAGCAAGCTGCTCCAGACTCCCGGCTCAAGGATGCGGGCCACCTCACTGGTCCCTCTCGTTCTGAGGCTTCTCACTTCTTGCTGAGCTGCCACCGGTTTTTCCTGAACTTTCCAGTCTACGGAGCCTTTGATCATGAGAATCTGACAAACGACCTCTTGGAGTGGTTCTGTTTCTCTAGAGAACCTTAACACAATGAAGTATTGAGACTAGTAGGTCACTGCGGTTTGACTATTTGCCTCTCCCAAAACATATATTGAATTTTACTTGTGATTGTAAAGGTATTAAGGGGTGAGACTGATAAGATGTGCTTAAACCCAGATGACTCCACGCTCATGGTAGCATTGATGCTGTTAGGAAAGGGGAAGATTATGCCTTTTTCCATGGACAAATGCCAACACATCAATATTGTACTTTCCACGCTCTAAATTTTGCATTTTTTTTTTTTTTTTTGGTGCTGGGGATCGAAACCATGCTCTAAATTTTGAACCAATAAGTTTCTATTCATGATAAATTATCAATTCTCAAGTATTCTGTTGTAGTGCATAAACAGATTAAGACATAAATCTTGTTCTTAGATTGTGACAATAAAAGTTTAAGAGATAAAATTGTATATATTATATAAATATATATTTATTTAAATATATAAATATATTAAATATATAATATATTAATATATTTTATTATATATATAAATATATTAAATATATAATATATTAATATATTATATTATATATATAAATATATATTTATATGTATATCAGTACAGAAAAACAAACACCAAATTGCTCAATTTATGTTAATGGAGGTAAAAGCACATTCAATTCCCAATGCAATTTCAAAAAGAATAACACTTATATATAGATGTATGAATACATTCCTTCGGCATTTATATCTGAAGATATTCAAAAATTCTGCATCATGTTTTCAAAGCATTTGTTTTACAAAATATAAGTTTAGGTCATAATATTTATTTTCCAGAGTTTATGCACATTGTCTTATATTGCATTGAGCACATTTTATGTACTCTATCAATTTTGCATAGAAGAGAAAATCAAATACTTTTCTACATCTAGTAATTATAATATTTTCTAAAGAGAAAAAAATTTGCTACGCCTGAAATTGAAAGCCTTATAACTTTCAAGATGTCAAGAATGTATCTGTATGTATTTAGGTATCTTCCTTTCGAGGAATTTCTTTTCTTTTTTTTTTTTTATATTTTTAGTCCTCTGAAATATGTCAGCACCAAGTAGTGATAAAAACAATAGTACATAAAGCATGTGTTCTGGGATTTCTAGTTCTGAATTACTTCTTACCCTTTACCTACAAAATGGGCAACCTCAAATCTTCTGGAATCTCCATTTGACATATATAAAAAGCAGATACTTTTTTTGAACATAAAATCTATTATAAAAAAGAGATAGTATTCAACAGAGAGGAGAACTAGATAAGGAAAAGAGGGATAAAGAAGAAGGTTAAAAGAAAAGTAAGATGAAAGGGAAAAAACAGAAGAGTGTAAATAAACTTGTTGCAAATAGAGAAGGGTGGGTGAATGGAAGGGAGGGGAGGGAAGGGGGGAAAGCCAAGATACATCATGTACAGGTACAAAATAACCATCATGATCATCATGTATATAATGTACCAATACATGTTCTTGGTAAAAATAAAAAAAATTTAAAAAATCAGGTATTGCTTTAGCTACTTGCAAGATTACTACAAAGACTGAATATGTAAGATGAATTATTCTCCCAAACTAAATATTTAATGGACTACCAATGTACTTCTACACTTAATCACCTTTTCAGTAATAATTATGTAAGACAATGAACTTATGATACATGGAGTGAAAAATATATTACAGCATCTTTTAAAAAGACACCTCTTTATTTGCCATAGTGATACTACTTTGAAGAAATATACCATTTTCAAACATCCTGCTCAGAATTATGCTAATACACTAGTATTCTAAAACTTTCTCTCAAATTGCTACCAATATAATAGAATACAAATATAAGTGTAAGTACAGTAATAAACTATCACTTACATTCATTTAAAATATCTATATAAATAAAGTTATGCTATGTCAACTACTTTTCTCACTTCAAAGGGTAATTTGTGGTTTTCTTAGATCTGACTTAGATCTGACTTAGATCCTTACACAGCAAATGTCACCTGGTAAAAACAGTTTTTGCTCTGCTGGGAATAATCTTCCCCTCACCTCTCTCCTTCTTTAATATCTTTTTGTTTATGTTTGTGACATATAATAAGTACAATCTATATTGCTACATAAACATTACATCTTGGTCATTTTTAATCTGGCCCCTGACTCTCTTCCCTTTTCCCTCCTCCTGTAGCTTCCTCTGCCACCCAGAGAAAAAGAAAAGAACAAACAGAATGAAGATACAATCTACAGAATGGAAAAATATGTTTGCCGGCTGCTCCTCAGGCAGATGACTAATATCTAGAATATATAAAGAACTTCAAAAATTAGACTGCAAAAAAATAAAGACCTAATCAAAATGGTCAATTGAGATAGATGGACATTTATCAGAAGAAGAAGTAAAAATGGCCAATAAGAACATGAGAAAATAGTCATCACCTTTGATCACAAGGGAAATGCAACTCAAAACACGAGATTCCATGTTACTCCAGAAAGAGGGGCTATTATCAAGGACTCAAAAAACAGCAAATGCTGACGAGCTGTGGAGAAAAAGTAACCCTTCTGTATTATTGCTGGGAATGTAAACTAACACAACCACAGAAATCACTATGGAGATTCCTCAAATATCTAAAAATTGTAATTCCATTTTATGTGCCCACACCTCATGTGGGCACCTTCCTTAAAGAGTTAAGGTTATCATATTACAGTGACCCCTGCATACCCGTATTTATAGCAGTACAGGGCACAGCCACTAAATTACAAAAAAATTATTTCCATTTTTTTATAATTTGAAAATGATACTTTAATTGATTTTTTTTCTTTCTGTGAATTCTTACATTTCTCAAATGCATCTCTTATGTCCAAATACTCTCATATGCACAAAGGCAAAGTTTTGGGAAGGCGATTAGATCATACAGGCACTCTACTCAACAGTGGGCTCATCCACTAATGAGTTTAGCAGCTGGGTGTGCTGTGAGGCACGTGGCCTGATTGCAGGCATGGTCTGAAAGAAGGTATCTCCCTCCCTATTTACTCATTTCTCCCTTTGCTTCCCAGCCATCACGATATGAGCAGCTTTTCTCCACTGCATCCCTCGGCCATGCGCTTTCCACCTCAGAACCAGCCAACTATCTACTGAAACCTCAAAAGACCTGAACTCCAATAAACTTTTTCTCCTTTCAATTGCAGATTTGGGATAATTTTTCTTATCAATGAGAAATTGACTAAGAGAGATTCTGGTAACCTAGAAGTAAGACAGTTACCATGACTCTCCCGGACTGTGTGCTTCAGAATCCTTTGGATGTGGCTTGTGGAGAGAGTTTGCATAGGTTTGGGGATGTCAACTAGAGTAGTCCTAGAATGCTGCAAGCCAAACTTGATGGGAGACTCTGGTCAGAGGTCAGAGGACCAAAATGCTGACTAAAATGTCCCCTGTAAAGACCAGGCTTAGGGGGTTTCATCTGGAAACAAGGACTTCACCAGTAGCTGGACTAAAAATCATTATGTTACACTCTGGCTGAAAATTTATATACCTTTTGACCATATCCTGAGACTTTGCAGGAGATTGAGATTAAGGACTAATTAGATTGAGATTATGGACTAATTAATCTGTCAGAGGCAATTTTAAGGCAGCCCAACTTTCAGGTTGTGGCATACATACTTCTTGCTGCTTTTGCCAGATTTATAGTGGAAATCAGGAGCAAAAACAAGAGCCGAATGATTTGACACTTGGCCAGAAATGAAGCACCTGCAAAGTTGATACCATGGAGAGGTAGAGTTTTAAAAATATTAGTATTAAAAAGAAGTCATGTGCGTTGGATCTGAATAATGGGAAAGGTGAATTGAGGACATCTAATGAATCAGCAAGACCCCATCCTTCACTGGCTCAAGGGTGGAAACTGGAAAAGGTAAATTCCTTCGAAATACTTTGAGAGGAGTGTCCAAGGGTGCCCTGCTCTAGAAGACCACCAAGGGAACTGGTTCCCTGATATTCGTTTCATAATGCTCAGTGATCCAGTGACTCAGAGGCCTCTCCAGCCATGATCCAGGGCAGCAGACTTTGGTATCACACACGGCTGACTTTTCAGGTATGTGGAATGCAAGAGTCATGGGGTTATGGAGACTTGCATCTAAATTTCAGAAAAGACCTTGAAGGACAGGAAGTGTGGCTCTGAAAGGAGAGGGGACGAAGCTGTAAGAACGAAGCCTAAAATGTAGTGGACACCACAGAAAGATGGAGATGCCAGGAATGTTGAATATTTCCTGAGAAAATCTGTAGGCATTGAGTAGAGTCACCCCAAATGAGAGGCCATAAGGTCTGCAGCTGTCAATGGCGTAGAGGCGGGGCCATCCAAGACCTTTGAAGTTCATATCTCAGCACAATTGGCCAGGAGTACTGGACATGGAACTACAGAGCTTAATGTTTGCCCTGTTTCAATCTTGCTTCGGTCTGATTCCTTTCTATCTCTCTATTTCTTCCTTTTGAAATGAAGGAAGCTTCATTTGAAATGAAGGTAACTTCCTGTGCTATTGGATGTTGGAAGTTTAACTTTCTTTTTGATTTTTATAGGGACCACAGCTAAGACTTTGCCTGGAGCTTCAGCATATGCTTTGGACTCAGACTTTTCAGCAATACTGAAACTGTTAGAACTTATAGATGGACTAAATACATTTCCTATAAGGAGATATTTGTGCATTTTTGGGATCTAGGTGTGGTACATTTATATCCTGAATGTTCTCCAGAACTTTTATGTGTTCAAAGGTGGGGCTCGGGGAAGTGATAGGGCAATATGGTGCTCTACACATTGGAGGATTCATCTTGGACTCAGCAGCCGAGTGTGCTGTGAGGAGGTGAGGCCCAGTTAGGGGTAGGTCATTGCCGGTGAGACATGGAAGGGTATGAGCACTTCCTTTCCCTCTGGACTTCCTGCCAGATTCTGCTGTGCCACTCTGCCATGCTGTTTCTGCCTTGGTGCCAAACTCCTACTGATTGAAACCTCTAAAAATGGTGAATTCAAACATTCCTCTCCTCCTTAATTTTGTATTTGTCAGGTATTTTGTCCTGGTAGCAAGAAAGTGACTAAAACAGTATTGATCGTTATCATCCTCAGAATTAAGTCTTTAAATAACTTTTTTTTTCTTCTTTCTCTTTCTTCCTTAAAATGATTTAAAGACGTGATAAAATTCATCACTGGATATTCTGTTCTCTTAATCATGCTTCTGTACACTTTATCCTTTGCTGGTATCAGGTTATACTTTGGCTATTTCTCACTGACCTCTTTTTTTATTTCTTTTTTTAGCTATTTCCAATCTTGGGTGTAATTTATCCACATGGTTCATAACTGCTATTACTTTACTTTCCAACACTAGAATTTCTATGTAATGCCTTTTGAATTCTTCTTTTCATGAAAGTATGATTTTTAAAGATATTTGTTAAATATTTGTCTCTTAAATATTATCTGTTGTGTTTTCTATGTTTCATTCATGATCTCTCATTTCCTCAAGAGCTTGTTTACTGTTCCTTATTTGGAGGTCATTTGTTTTATCTCAAAATATGGCAAAGGAGTAAAATGCATTTAAGAGAATTCACTCTTCCTTTAGTCAAGGTAATTTGTTGTTTCTGTGAAAGGACTACAGAATCTGCCTGCTTTAAACTCATCCATATTCAAGGTTTAAGTCTTTCTTCATCCCCAAGTTTACAAGGGCCTGACTTGCTTCAGGGAAGACTGATTCGATTCACTTCAGGTCTCTCTCATACTCTAAAGGTTTCTACCTTTGGGACAGTACCTCAATTTCCAAACTTCATTTATTAAATAAATTGGAATAATTATATTTTATAAATTTACTTATTTTATAAATTGGTTATACTGTAAATTTATTTTTCTGTAAAGTTCTCAACATTTTTTAGTTCATGCATCAACAAAACTTTACATCTTCTATACTGAAATCTTTCACACTTCTGTCATTTTCTGCAGGTTCACTCCATCCTTAAATTGAGACTCCTCCATGTGCTGGAAATTTTTTGTGTGTGCTGAGTCCTGAGTTCAGGGCCTCGGGAATGGATATACCCTCTATCACTGAGCTATATCTTCACAGGAATTTCTTTTTTCGCCTGCGTTTATTTTTACAACTAATTTAGTGACTAGCAAATAGAATACACTTAATAAACGAATGTTGAAAGCCAGATGTGATGATAAATATGGAGATAAAACATAGCAATCAAGCATGATTTCTTGCTAAAAAGTCTTCCTAACAGAGGAGATAAATGTGGATGGAATGAGAAATAAACCATGTGCTAGGAAAATTATTAATTCTGTATCATACTATAACAGCCTTTAGAAAAGAGAAATCCCACTCAGAACTTAGTATAAGCTGTTATTAACAACTTGGTATGTGCTCCGAGCCAGCAACCAACATGTGCTGCCATTTCTCCCATAGATAAAACACATGGCCCTGAAAATAAATTATAAGTATGAAAAGTATTACTTGAATGCATGATATTTCATCACGAAGAATCTTGAATATTTAACCAGTAGTTTAAAATTTGACCTGAGGCAAAGGCAAATCATTAAAAGGAAATTGTGAGTGACCTAGATTATTTGAGAGAAAGCGGTGGTGCGGAAGCCAGTTAGAAGTCTGATGCAATCTTCAGGAAAAAAATACCAGCGGCTTGGACTCACACCCCAGCACTGTAAGGGCTAAATAGAGGACAGCTCCATCTAATTTAAATCAGCACGGTCTGTAGCTGTCTGAACATATGTTGCAAGAGAAACAAAGTTAAAGATAATATTCAATTTTTGATAATATGTGGGTTTTAGATGTAAGAACAGCAGGCTTGATTACATTATTGGTTTTGTTTCTGCAAAATATGTAGTTTCAGATGTTCAGCAAATGGTATGAGACGTTGTGATGCAGTACAAAAGCAAACTGCAGTTTCATCCACCATCAATGTGTCTTAAAACAACTCAGTGAGGAATGAAAATAAAAGATACATAAGACCATACCCAGTATGATCGTGTAATGAAAAACTAAAAATGAATTCATATTTCCCTGGTGTCTCTCTGTGCAATATAATCTCTTTTTGTAAGGACACAGTATTAGTGGATTTTGGCCTACCCTAATGGTTTAAATTTTATTACTTCTTTAAGTGCTCTAATTCCAAAAAACAGTCCCAGTTTGAGATACCTGGGGGAAAGGCTTCACCATACAAGTTTTGGGGTAATATAGTTCATCCCATAAAAATGGTCTTACATTTCTGAATGCCCCAGCAAACTGGTAAATATCATGCCATTTGGAGAGGATATATAGTGATTTTCACACTTCTTTTCCAAGTTGGCTTAGTGATTTCTCTCCTATACCATACTTTTCCTTTACTTTGAAAAACATATTCAGTGTATATTTGTTTTGGGGGTAAATTGTGCAAATGAAGTATCTTTGACAGGTATCCTGGAGCAAACCAGAAGATTGGTCAAGAGCTCAGCAAAAGAGAAAATACACAACCTTGCAACATAAATTCGGGGCCTAAAAACGTGTCACAACTGAGACAGAATAATTTTCTATTGCCATATAAAGCATTGTATGAGGACAACTAAACAAAACCATTAGTGGAGACACTATTATATCAATTCAGCCTGGACTAGAGAGAAATTTAATTTTAGGTATAGAACCTAGACAGAAAATAAACATAAGGAAAGATTAATATGAATCTGCAGGTATTATTCTCATAGAAAAGATTAGATTGCAAGACTTGACCAAGATCTGAAGAACACATAATGATCACTTAGCTATGCATTTGAGTGTGGAGGTTTGAGTCTGAAGAGCCTCTTTGCTGAAAAGCTTTGACCTTCTGAAGATCAGAAATATGGGCTCACCCCACGCCCTGGATTCCATATGAGGTTACATTCTGGGGGTTGAGAGGAGGAATAAGAGTGTGCATGAAGAAGGCCTGGCAGGAACAGGACTGAAGGAGGAAACTGACAACATGATGTGGTATTTTCAGATATATCACGTGGTAAAATTATGCTAATTTGTTTCATGCAAAGCTACCCTCAAGGATTTTATTACTCAGAGAAGAATAATTTCCCTTCTTTCAGGGAAAATGTTCTCATCTGAGAAGTAATGTTGACTACCTGACAAAGTGCGAGGACCTCTCTTTTAGTTCTCTATTCTTTTCTATTGTTTATCTCTGTTATTTTTCTCTCTTACTCTCCATTACTTTTTAATATGACCTTATATGATTTACATAATTCTTCCTCAACTGTTTCTTTTCCATCTCAATTTTTTCTTGAGAAGCACATCCATAACCCTATTATACATGAAGCATATGGAAAAGTTAGGAAGTGAATAAATATATAGCATACTTGTTTGTAGGAAATTTATATTCTAAAAGAAAAAAAATAAACTACGAATCATCCTAAGAGGGTCTTCCAACACAGATGCAGAACAGAAAACATTTTCTGCCCAATATCAAAAGGAATGTTTTTGATATGTTGACTTATTGGTTTTCTTTGCTTTGTTCATTTATCATGTTAATTTCTTGATATCTTATGATGTATACTATTCTGTGGTTTCTATTTTCTCCTTTCATATTTCCTATGATATACAGATCATTCATGTAAGATCAGTTCCTTGATGTCACAAATAAGGAACTGAAAATTTAATCACCTTGGCCAAGATCACAAAGCCAGAATTAACTGAGAAAAACAAAACAAATCAGAACACAAAAACAAGTTTACTAACCTGTTTCCTAATGCATGGGTTAGATTTTAAAGTTTTATTTATTTTTTTATTTGGTACACTGATACTAAATTTGTATTAGATAAAAAATTGGGGCTAGTTCAAATGATTTAAAGAAATAGATCTTACCATTTCTGTGCTTTAAAATGATTGTGAATATACATGAACTGACATGAGCTAACCCACAGTTTACATCCTTATCTGTCTTATCCTCCAAAATAAATCTTCCTTTTACACTTTTTTTACACAAGGGTAAGTAAAGAAGAAAAGAAAACATCCAATTTTTAGGTTGAAATTTATTTGGCATTGTGTGTGTATCTTATAAGACTGAGGATTTCCAAGAAATAAACGAACACATATACAAATGGTTTTGTATAACCAGTGTCTAGGAAGATGTATTCTCACTAGATGGTTACTGGATTGAATCACAGCGATAGAACATCGGAGATGATAAAGGAGAAAAAGGCAAATAAGTTGGGGAAGACACATGCCTATGTAATAATCGTTTCAAAATTCTGTAAATACACAGAAAGCTGTTGGGCTAAATGTAACACGATGCTAATCACATCCTCATCAATCCCATTGCTTGTTCACAACGCAGACAAGCAGTGTCCACAGGCAAGAACCGCTTCGCAGCTCTGAGGAATGAAGTGTGGAACCAGGTCTTCCTAAGCACAATGGTCTAATGACATTGAGTTCTGACAAACACCAGGGTACTCCTTACAAGAACAAAGCAAGGAGTCAATAAATCCACGGAGGAGAGGAAAGGGTGCACGGAAAGTGGGAGCAAAATCTGAAAGAAGCCCTGATCTCCACTTAAGTCTCGGGGCTTTGTTGTTGTGGCTCTAGCACTCTGTAGAATTCAGATTGTTTCTTCTTCTTGCCTTATATAGACACAGAGCAGTTTCAAAAATAGCCCGTGCTTTTTTAGACCTTTAAAGACATCATCAATCATTGTCTTCTATGGTAATGCTTCAATTACCCAGGAGGGAAAAAAATACAGTAGCCATGGAAGTGACGCCCTGATGTGCTGAAAATCCTAACTAAAAAAGGGCAGTGTTTGCATATTAGCAATGTAAGCAGTGCAAGAACTGTGATGAACCATTAATAAGCCACTCGCATGCTTTCTAAGTGTTCCGGAAATGTGCCGCCTGACAGGCCAGATCTTTATAGGATTAGTTTAACCATTTGTCACTTTCTGCATTGCTTGCTGCCCTTCTGCCTTTTCTTGCACTGAACAATATTGTACCAAGAATTCTGTGCGGCCGTACAAGCCCACTGTTTCTCCATGATAAGCACCCCCCCCATTTCAGCCACCCACAGATCACCCATGTTAAATGATAGCCAGCAGAAAGGAAGCCCTAGAGAGAGCACACTCTATACAAATCATGGTGATTTCTTTCTTGCTGGCAAGCTGGTTTCAAATTGGTGACTCCCAAGTGAGCACCCAGCACTATGATTACCCAGGAGTACTGCACCCCGTACTTCACTCCATTTGTATCCCCGGGAAATGAGCCTTTGTGACACTGGCCTGGAGAGGCACACAGGTGAAGCTTGTTTGAACACAGCTGACGCTAAGCTTCCATATTGCAAAAAAGATGAAGTGGACCACAGGACATACAGTTTTTATCACATTGAGATGCTTGCATGACCCTTCTGCAGTAGAGAAATGTATATGCTTATCATAAAATGAAGCAGTTTTTCTAGGGTTCCTTGTGTGTATAAAATATGTTCGGTGTGTGTGGAAGAAAGGTTAATTGTGCTTTTACATGGACAATGATTTTGGAATATTAAAAGGACAAGTTTTATCTATTGATAGTTTTATTAATACATTTGAGCATACCTACTAAATATATACTGAGCCATTATTCTCAATATGAAAGATTTCACACTGCAATAAGACCATAATTAGAGCTTTCAAATTATCATCTGTGCCTGCTTTATAAGTATACCAATTCCTTGGAACATTTCAAGTGTCTGCTCCCTGCACCACTGATTTTATGAAGGTGCGTAATCTGTGAATACCATTGAATTTGAACTTGCTTTACATGCCATGTGAACCCCTAATAAATATCACTAGAAAATTGCTTTAGATTCTTACTTGTGCACACACATACACATATTATTTATAGCATATCAGCATTACTTTTTAAATTGTTTTAATTTGCCTCCAGGGATTGATAATGGGATAAAAGAGCCTTTCACCTCCTAGGCATGCATTATGACCCTAGTTTGAGTCTGTTATGACCATAAATTCTTACTTTGACAGTATCATTGTCTGCAACCCACTTTCGTTTTAAAATGTCTATGTTTTAATCTATATTTTGAAAATTATGAGAATCCTTTTTTTAGAACAGTAAACTTTTGATTTTTTTTTGATATATTCTGTATCCACACACACAAAGTAAGCTTTTAAACAGTAAATCTTTCGGCTGCAAAATTGTATGTGATGATTTACACTATTTTAGGCCCTGATGATTTTCCTTAAATTTTTAGAGTAAGAAATAATTACCCCACATCATATATACCTTTATATCATCAAGAGAGTTTGACTAGACAAAGTTAATATAGCAGTCAGGCTTTGAATAGTTTTAGTTATCCCTATTGCAAACTAAAACACTAAGTCTCTGCTGAATAGTGAAAACTAAAACATTCTAAAATAACATTCAAAAGTTTGTGCTAGTTCACCCGGTGGCTACTACAAAGAGATTAAAATAGAAAGGTCAGTATTATATACAAAATTCTCATAATGCATTTGAAATGGCAGACGGATACAGGTATACGTGTGTAGAAATAGATAGGGAGATATAGTACATAGATGAAATAGTTTTCAATAGTCTCATTCTTTAATGAATTTGGGTTGAGTAAACCTTATCTGATGGTAGAAAATCCCAAGATTCTGTGACTATTATTAAGTACTATAAAGAAAGTGACCATCTAATATTCTATCGTCTATTAGAGAATGCACTCCAATGATCTCTGCTAAGTTCACAAGTATTCCTCTGAGTCATCAGAAAGCACACTTTAAAGACAGATTCATAAATCTGTGTTCTAGGGAAGAATTTTGGGCCAGTGGTCTGTCCCTAGGAAAAGGAGACATTTATTATTCTCATCGTGAGGTTTGGGAATAAGAGCTAATCATTTGTCAAAACAGAACTGTCTCTTTGAAAGCTGACACTGTGATTTCCATGGTATCCTATGTCTTATTTCCACATTCCACCTTAATCAGGACTGACCTGCCAATTGAAAAGAGATTTAGATAACAGATTAAAGTGGAAGAAAAATAAGATGGGCATTGAAAAGATTCCAGAGACGGGAAGGCATAGAAGATGATCTACCAAATAAAAAGAGTACATAGGATACATAATTAGAAGAGAAATTATTTGGGGTCCCAAATGGTAAAGGATCGTGACTCAGTGTTGCTATTTATCTCATGAATCACTAGTATGGAAACCGGACCTTCATCCAAACAAGGGCTACTTCACTTTGTTACAGTATGCAATTACACTCACCATAAAATTAAATCATAAAATAATAAAACACTCGTTATAGACAGAGCTTGGCAGAAATGTGATTCAGTAGAAACGACCAAGAACAGGAAATAAGAAAAGGAATGATCAGAAATCCTAAGATTTGTAGGAAAATGAGTGAGTGGATATTGCAGCAAAAATTCATGTATCAGCGATAGAGAATGAAGATGTTTATAGACATTTACACGTTAGTATTTTGGTGCGTTTTTCAGGACTGAAATGTGTTTTACTTTGCTTTGGCACTGAAGTCATTTAGAAATATGAAAATTCTGAAAGATGTGTTATGCTAATACAAGAACATACAGGTATACCTACAACACACACACACACACACACACACACACACACACACACACACACACATGCACACACCACTTCTCCTCTGATCAATTCCAGTATTCCTCAATTTATTTCTCTTATTTTTCCAACTAGTATTTCTATGATTACTAATTTGAGGAAATAGAAAGCGTTTCACCACCAAATTTTCCAGCATTTAAAATAACAAGATTTATGTAGCATGTCTACTTCCTCCCTGTGTTTAGCTGGCAGAACAATGTAAAAGATTATTGGTTTAAATACAGGAACATATACTTGACTAATCTTTTACTCAAACACATTTTCTGGCTAATAGGCTTGGGTCAATATTTAAATTGCAAATATTGCTAAAAATCAATTTAAAGGAAAAACAATTTCTTTATAACTACAGAAAGTAAAAAGGAGGATCCTTCACTGCCTGGCCTCTAGGAATACTTAACAAATGTTTCAGAGTGACTAGCTCTATGGAGAGAGAAAGGTTGGGGGAGAGAGGAGAGAGAGATTACTGAAAAAACAGGCCTCACAGAGGTCAAGAAAGTTAGAAAAATGGTTTTCACAGATTCAGTTTCTGCACTAAATATCTGTCCACTGTTATATAAGATTTTGTTTCTTCAGATTTACTGCTTAGTTTGGGAAGAACATGTTCTGAATTGTTTTTTGAACATAGAGAGAATTAGATTTGTTTCCTAGTTTAAAATATTATCCATCTGTTGCAAAAAAAAAAAAAACAAATTGTATTGATTTGCATGTCTCTCCTATTCAAAAATTAAATTTCTGTTTTATGTAGTCCGCCATTGACAAATTAGTGATCTAAGAACACTCAATATCTGCTTGAGTCTCAGTTTAATAGTTTCTATTTTGAAAATGCAGTATGATCCCTATCTGTACTGTTTGGCCAAATATCTTTTCATCTTTGTTTTCATGAATATTTATGAAGACAAACAATGCAAAATGATACTCCGTATATGAAATTATCTAAAGAGAACATCTTAGCAGCAATTATTAGGTATGGCAAAAACACAAATATTCATCAAATTTGAATGTTTAATTTTTTCCCTTTTATAAGAAATAATTTGACAATGTAGTTTGAAGAAGAACGGAATGTGATACTCATGAAACAAACTACTGTGATTTATTTTAAAATTTGATTTTATTAAATTTGTTAAGCAATCTAGTCTAAAAGCATAATTTACCTTGTCTGAGCTATTTATACATGGATTATCCAGTGAGGAAAGGGCATGGCAGACACTGCTTTATGGAATTCTGGAACTACTCCTGGTATTTTTTTTTACTGTCACGTGACACTTTATAAAACATACTTCATATATATATAATATATATGGCTTTCTATACCACTTTCCACCAATAGAGCCATCTAAGAAATATTCTTCAACCAAAACTAGCTCTTATAGTATTTTTAAGAAATATAAATGTTGATCCTTGATATTCAGTTTTCACCAAAATTTCTGTATATTGCAAAACTCAACAATTCCCCTAACTCAGCAAAAAAATTACCAGGTTTCAGGATATATACACATTTTTATTTCTAAAAGCAATTTATTTGCAGCATGTGTAGACATACTCTTAGGCAGTATGCTGGAGTAGTCGAACTATCTCATTATATAGCAATGATTGGTTATATTGTATATTATTATTTACAGTACAAAGTATTTATTATATTTAATATATTAAATAAATTGCAGTAAACTTTAACCAATCAATGGGCGATATCACTATCAGAAGCACAATTTTGGCATTTTCAGCAAAATAAAATTATTACATTTTAATAAGTTCTGAGTTCTCAAGGGCTCCAATATTTTTAAAAATCTTCCACACTTACTATTTTCTCCTGACCTTGGAGAATGAGCATAACATTTCGGTCAGTACTTAGATTACTTTTGCAGGTTTTTCTTAGGTTACCAAGAAATACCTTGAAGATGTCTCCAGAATGCAGCTTGCAGCAAAACTGATTTTTACACCATCACAGTGAAACAACTGGAGACACAATGACAGTGGAAGGGAACACTGGTTTTAACATGGTGCTTAACAACTAAGGGCACTCATTAAGCCAGCATTTAAAAACTAGCTAAACAATATAAATTCTGAAAATTTCAAGTCCATCAACTAAGACACTTTAAAGATGTTAACAACTTATAATATTAGCGTTTGCATCACATCAGTGAGTACTGATGATATTTCAGAAATTAGTTCAGTGAAATATTACAATTCTTTTGGAAGCCTCAAAGCCACGCAATGGTTTTTGGCACCTTCGGAATTTTCTTTTGTGGGAGAGAGAAGGATGTACATAATTTAGAACCTCATGAGAATCCACCTGAGTTTGCATTCACCTTAAGACAATAGGAGAGCTCTATCAAAGAGTTCTGGAGTATCAGTCTGTTACCATTCATCATTGATTTGGAATGTGTGTTTAGCAGTGCACATAGTTGCATGTTATTAAAATTGTCCTTTATAAATTGAGGGTGTATTAAATTGAATATATGATGGCAGTTATGTGGTTTATAATAGTCAAAGTAGTGTGTCCTATGTTTTTGAAGTTGGTCTATTGAAAAGATAATAAATTTTAATAAAATAAATTTTTTCTTTACCACAATATTTTAAAAATGAAAGATCAAACAATTCATTATGCCTTATGATTTTATATATATTAATAACTGCTTACATGGCTATTTAGAAGGACTGCCTAACCAATACATAAAGGGGCTGCTACAATAGCCAGAATTTATATTTTTTGAAAGTTATATGTATGCCTGTTTCCTCTAGTTTATTCTTTTCAATTTCATAGAATATATTTAATATATACTCTAGATAAAGTTCTATTTTATACTTCATATAATTAATGGAATTGATTCAACAAAATGAGTTTATTATTTTCTGTAAGACAGAAACTGCCTAAATCCCCAAAGTAATTACACCATTGAAAAATAAAACTGCCCCAAATATATCTAAATAAAATACTAAAATCCCATAATAATTTTGAGAAAGAAAAAATATTTTCTGAAGCCTCTCAGAACATTTTATTAAAATAGTATTTGTGATCCTTGCTTGATTTTGATTGTACTTTATTTTTTATTTTATTTTAATGGTACATTTTAAATATACATAATGATAACATTCATCATACCAAACTTGTACCTATACATTATATATCTTGATGCTTCTTTTTTCCCATTCCACCCCTCCCTTCAACCTAGTTTACACATTATGTATATAATAAAATATAAAAATATTTAGCGTAATTCTAAATATTTTGATATGTGTATACCTCTGTGCAATCACCAATATCAAAGCATAAAACATCCTTTACCTTACGCCAACACCATTCAGCCATAATCACCCCTATTACTCTGATTTTGTACTGCACTTGAATTTTGTCTACCCTTGAAGTTGTCCTGAATAAAATTAGCTTGATACGCTGCATACAATTGTGATTTTAGCTTTTTCAAATGGAAGAATTGTGTCTGAAATTCTTCCATGTTACTGTAATTATATGTAAATTTATTTATTTACCTATCATAAATAATTTCTGCTTATAAATGCAGAGCTATATTTTAATATTTTCTCAACTTACAGAACACTTAATTTTTTTTTTCATTTAGGGACTACCATGAAGAAATCTTTCATTAATATTCTTGTACAAGTATGTTTGTGGACGTAAGTAATCCTTTATTTTCATCATATTCTCAAATAATTATTGAGTCTCAGAGTAAATATACATATGCAGCTTTTGATAGTGATTTAATCATTTTATAGTGATTTAATCATTTTGCCCCATATAGGTGGTGACTCCACATCTTGTCCTACTTGGCTTGTTGGCCTTTAATTTTCACCAATATATCCCTATTTCCCTGTGATTTTTAATTTGTATTTCCTGATAACCAGTAACGTTGAGTAATCTTATGTACATTTCAGGTAGATTATTTGATGCAACACTTGTTCAACTTTGAATCTCCTATCAGAAAAAAGACATGCCTTTTTGCTAGACATCTAGACACATGTCTAGATGACCCCCAAAGCCTCACGTGATCTAGAGTGTGTGATTACACCACTGATGGGGTGTGGCATAGTCCTGCTGGGATCAGGGAGGTGATGCTAGGATTAGGGATGTGGGATTAAGGGTGAGAGTGCTACTTACTCTAAGGCAGGCAGCCTGGATAAAATATAAGGGACAGAAGGAGGCTTGTCATTCTCTTGCTTACCTTGCTGCCTTCTGCCTGTCTGCCATGCACCCTGCCTTGGACCCAGCTGACCACAGACTGAAACCTCTACAAACTGTGAGCTAAATAAACCTTTCTTCCTCTAACTTTGGGTGTTGGGTATTTTGTCTCAGCAACGAGAGAAAAGTAACACACACACCCACATACACACACACACATGCACGTGCATGCGCCCTAACACCAGATGTGGATGTGTGTCTCACAGTTCATAGTGAACCGAAGCAGCTGGTGTATGTTTGAGGTGTGTGGAGGGGGGGGCGGAGTGGTTCTGTGAATTATTGTGTAGCTCACTTCAGCTGGGTGTGCTTTTTCTCTTTACAGGTATTGTTTTATGCAAAAAAAAAAAATTGCACAGAAGTAGAGGCAAATTTGTGTTATGCCCAAATTACTCTGAAATGTACCAAACATGTTGTAACAAATCCATGTTTTCAGAAAAAAATGTTAGTGCAGAACTGAATGTATATCTTTTTAAACACAAAAAGATTCATGAGTAGCAACATAATTCCTTGGGCTAATTGAATTAACTAATATAAAACCTTTGGATACCTAAATAAAGGGCTGGAAAACATTCTCTGTAAAGGGCCAGGCAGTAAATGTATACAGCTTTACAGGTTGTAAGGTCTTTGCTGCAATTACTTACATCTGAAGTAGTAGTGCAAAAACAATCATTGCTATTGTCAAAATGAACAAATGTGGTGTGTTCAGTAAAACATTTTAATAAGTAGGTGACACATGAAAGTTTATAAATGTTTGCTTTTTACTTTATATATCAGAGTGAGCTGTAACTTTGGGAGCTATTAGGAAACTTACGTATATTTTTGCTGCTTTAAGAAATTGTAAAAGACATAGATGTGGCTGAAAAAGTCATTGCATTCCTGCTCATAAGATCTGCTAACCTGTTAAAATGCTTATATAGCACTAATAGTTTGTACCGTGTTCTTCATTTTACTCTGTGAAAGAGAAGTTAGAAGTAACTTGGTCAAAATTTATAATTAATATTGATGGAGGTTAGTAGAGTCATAGTTCTAGAAAAACGCAACTGAATACACAGCATAAGTGAAATTTTCAAGGAAATGCAAGAGAAATTTTAAACTAAAGTCACAATTTATTCAGAATATAAATGAGTACATTGAAGGATGAATCTTTAATGCTTTTAGCAAGTTGAGAGTTCGGGAAAATGTAATTTCATTTTTCTTGATTCATGATTTCTGAGTCCGAAGCATGGTTATAAAACATGTTGAGGTTTTAGAAAGAAAATGCTCCAATTATGAACTAATTTACAAGATAATTATGTTTAAAATTAGAGAAATTCATGAAACTTTTCTTACACGGTACTACATACCTCCAAATATAGAATTCCTCTTTCTTCTGTTAAACAGTAAATCAGCCTTAGAGACCTTAAGAAAGACTAGTGAAGATAGTATTCTTACTTTGCTTATGTTCCTACAAAAAATTCCAAATTCTACCTGAATGATCCACAAGGAAACAGATTACAGTTGGAGAAACTGGTAGAAGTGACGCTTAACTCCAACTGAGAAAGTAAGTGCAGAAATATTTACCTGACGAAATATTTACATGAATACACATACATATTTTCTTGCTCTGTCAACTAGTACAGCGAAGAAGCAACAACATACTATGGTGTGAACGTATCAAGTGACCAAATTTTAATTACTAATAATATTATCCGACTAAAGGAGCCAGGGATCCTTAGATAAGTAGTTGATTCTAGGACTGACACAAAATATATAATATTTCCATGAATCAATTTGTCCTGTCCTGTCTGAAACTGTCTTAATGTTTTTAGTTCTTCATATATTCTTGATGTTGGTCCTCTATCCCATGAGCAGCTGGCAAAAATGTTTCCCATTCTTCAGGTTGTCTTTTCACTCTGTTGGTGGTTTCCTTTGCTGTGCAGAAGTTTTTTCAATTTGATGTGATCCCATTTGCACTGTGATTTTGTTCATGAAGTCTTTGCCTGCACCTATGTTTTCAAGTTTTTCCTATTCTTTTTTCTAGACGATTAAGTGTTTCTGTTTTAATGTTTACATCTTTGATCCATTTTGATTTTAGTTTGATGTATGGTAAGATATACGGGTCTAGGCTCAATCTGCAGCCTGTGGAAAGCCAGTTTTCCCAGCACCACTTGTTAAAGAGACAATCTTTCCTGCAGAGAAAAATTTGCCGCTTTTGTCAAGGATAAGGTGGTGAAGTGTGCCAGGAATTGTTTCTGCAACCTCTTCCCTGTTCTATTCATCCACAAGTCTTTTATATATTTTTTTTCACAATAACATTCTGTTTCATCACTGTAGCTTTGTCGTACAACTTAAAGCCTAGGATTGGGACTCCCCCTGCCTTGCCCTAGTTGCTCATAGTTGCTTTTGCTATTCTAGGTCACTTCTGGTTCGGTACAATTTTTAGGATTGTTTTCTCTAGTTCTGTGAGGAATTTTATTTGTATTTTGATTGAGATTAAATCTATATAAAAGTTTTGGAAGTGTGGTCATTTTCACTATATTGATTTGGCCTATCCTGGAATAGAGGATATCTTTCTATTTTCTAATATCTTCTTTGGTCTCCTCTTTCAGGATATATAATTTTTATTGTTGAGGTTCTTTTCCTCCCTTGGTTAGTGAATTCCTAAATATTTCATTTTTTTTATGCTATTGTGAAAGGTATTGTTTTCCTAATTTCTCTATCAGTGAGTTTGTTACTGGTATACAAGAATGCTACTGACTTTCGAGTGTTGACTTTGTATCCTGCTACACTATTGAATTTACTTATTAATCTAGGAGTCTTTTGGTGGAGTTTGGGGGGTCTTCCACATATAGGATCATGCCATTATCAGATAATGCTAACTTAATTTTCTCCTTTCCCATCCATACTTCTTTTATTTCCTTTTCTTGTCTAATTTATTCTCTGGCTAGTGTTTTGAGTACTGTATTGAACAGGCATGTTGATAGTGGCATTCTTGTCTTGTAAGCCAAAAAAAGTGTCAATGGTGGAGTAAGTGTGTTCAAAGTGATGGGAAATGTTTTGAGGGGATTAATAACAATGTGTTTTTTATTACAATAGTTTTAATTTAAACACTAATTGTGTATTTTGATCACACTTCACATATAAGGAACTCTTACATACAAGTAGTAAAAGCCTAAAAACTAAACCTAAAAATGAGCTAAAGACCTGAATAGGGACTTCTTTGAAGACCTACAGCTGCTAAACACTAAATGAAAAGATGCTCAATGTCACTAACAATTGAGGAAAAGCAAATCAAAATTATACTGAGATATTACCCCACACTTGCCGGATTGGTTGATAATCAAACAAAAAGACAGAAGATGTTGACTAAATTGTGGAGAAATTATAACCCTTTTATCCTGCTGGCAGAAATGTAAAATGTAAAATGTGCATCCACTACAGAAAACAGTCTGGGGGTCCCCACAAAATTAAAAATAGTAGTATATATGATCCAGCAATCATTCTTCTGGGTATTTATCCAAAAGAGATACTGGTACTGTCATACTCATTGTAGCACTATTCACAACTGGCTACATGTAAAAACAACTGAAGTGTTCATTCACTGATCCATGCATAAGGAAAACGCAGTCTGACTTCTCTATGGGGTAATATTAGTCTTAAAAAGAAAGAATTGTCAACATGTGATAATATGAATGAATCTAGAGGACATTATCCCAGAGTGAAATAAGCCAGTCACAGAAGAATAAATACTGCATGATTCCACTTGCACAAGGTATTTACAACAGTCCACTTATAAATCAAATAGCAGAACTGAATGCTCTTTGACTACTGGGAGGAAGAGGGAACCAGCAAGTTGCTAATCAACAGGTCAAAAGTTGTACTGAAGCAAAATGAGTAAGTTTTCACATCTACTACACAACATTTTGTCTATAGTTTACAGTACTGAATTGAAAAGTTTGATAAGAAGGTAAATTCCAAACTAAGTTTTCATAGTTACAATAAAACAACCTTCTTAAAAATGTCAATTCTCTCCAAATTGATACACAGATTTACAAAACTCCTACAATATTTTGTTGTAGTTATAGAATAAAACACTCAAAGATGTTATGGAATACCAAATGAATTAGATTTGCTAGGGCAATTTTGAGATAAGAATAAAACGTGAGGAATCAATATATCCAGTTTCTAAT
Organism: Hystrix cristata; assembly: GCA_004026905.1. Classification (NCBI taxonomy): domain Eukaryota; kingdom Metazoa; phylum Chordata; class Mammalia; order Rodentia; family Hystricidae; genus Hystrix; species Hystrix cristata. The sequence goes on along the minus strand of PVJO010000809.1, from coordinate 68,138 downwards.
CTTACTATATAGCAACAGTGATGAAAACCTTGTGATACTGTTAAAATAACAAGCACTTAGCTCAACAGGCCATCAAAAAGAACTTAGAAATAGAATCAAATAAATATATTCATCTGATTTTTGATATAGGTAACTAAGAAATCAGTCAGGTAGGATAGGTGTCACAACAAATGACTTTGGAAAAAACAACACACATGAGGCAAAAAAAAAATATTAAACCTCATACCTTATATAAAAAATGACTTACAATTGACCACAAATTAAATGTAAAACATAAAACTACCAAGCTTTGGGGGAAAATAGTATTATAGGAGATCATTTTTTATGATTTCTATCTGGAGAAAATAATAATCCCTAAAATCATAACCTGTAAGAGGATAAATTGGACTTTATCAAAATTAAACACTTTTGTTTTAAAACAGACACGAGAGATTAAAGGTGAAGCTATAGGCTCACAGAGAATACTGTATATCATACATCTAATAAAAGGGTAAAATAAAAATACACAAAGTATTATAAACTCAAAAACAAAGGTCATAAATCCAGTTAAACATTGAGCAAAATAAGTGAATAGACATTTCACTGAAAAGGACATGAAGATGACAAAACTCTATTAAAAGATAATCAATATCATTTTCTAGTAGGCAAATTCAAATTAAAAAGTTGTGTTTCACTTTATACCTACCTGTTTTCCAACATAATTATAGCATCAAATGAGGATGCAGAGAAAGTGTACCCCTTGTATATTATCCACAAAAAGATACAATTGTCTGTTACCCTGGCAAACTGTTAGATAATATCCTAATAAACAACTTGTTCAGTTACACATGATCCAGTTATTGCACTCTGGCCCATTTATCCTAGAGTAATGAAAACATGTCTACATACAAAACATGTACACAAATATGTTCCTATCAGGTTTATTTTTAATAGCTACAACTGGAAATAACCCAAGATCCTTTGATCAGTGGATAGTTAAATAAACAGCAGTGCACTCATACTATGGAATAACAATGAGCAATTAAAACAATCAACTAGCTATATACAGAGACCTAGATGAATCTCTGGAAGACTATTCTGAATGAAAACTAGATCTTTAAAAAACTACATACTGTATGTTTCTTTTAATGTGTCATTCTTGAAAAAACAAAAATCACAGAAATAGATAACAAATTAGTGGCCAAATGGCAAGCAGTGAACAGGAACAGGAGAGAACTGGCGGTACAGTGTCAATGTGGGTGACAATATTCGTGATGGACAAGTTCTGTTTTGAGTTTAACCATGTCCATACAATGGTGTTGATATTTCACTATAGATTTTTCCAGATGTAGCCATTGGAAAGAAGAAAAAATGATGCATAGAATTTTTTGGCGTTATTTTTTAACACTTGTGGGTGAATCAACAATTATATCAAGATAAGAAATTAATTAACAAGAGTTATAATAAACAGGAAGTGATGGTAAAATGACCTGAGGTAAAAGATAGAATATTGGTATTATTCAATGTCAATTTGTATATTGATAAATAGCACTGAGGAATTACAGGTACAGACCACATAATCAATATTAGCTACTTTTAAAAAGTATTAGCAATCTAGTAACAGAATGAGAAAATAAGCTGAGGAGGTAAGAAAGACAACGATGACAATCATGCTGTATCATAATAATATTCAATAAATACTATCACAGTAGTTAAAACCTTATGAAAATAATTAAGAGATTCAGTAAATTTCTTTATTAATATAAAAAAAACTCTTGTGGAAATTTTATCTCTTGAGGTAGAAAACAATAATGTGAGTTTCTAAATCTTTTCTACTCCATTTCAGATACTTTGTGTTTATTCAATTGCATGAACATATTGTGAGAAATTTACTCATTTATCCATCAGAGAATCTCAGATTATTTCCAGTTTGGGATTATTATAAATTATTTACTAGTTGTCATTTTGAAAAAATTAAATTATCATTTTTTCAAATAGCATTATAGTATTACTGTTACTACAAAAATCCACAACACATAAAGAACGCTTCAGATTTAATGTAATAAAATATTTAAACAGATGATTTGTAGATGGTTTAATTTTGAATTATAGTTCTTTTATTATTTATTTGAATGTTTTCAGCTTAATAGCTTTATATTAGCATGATTTGAAATTTAAAGACTGAATATTTTCATTAAATTGTGTTTAAAATGAAGCAGGCATTTCTAGTATAATAGAATTTATGTTTATCAATTGAAGGAGAAGGATGATGGTAGGTTGAAAATTTTGTGTCTTTCTCCTTCCTTTTTATCATCAGTAAGCTCCACTTAATCCTAATATATCTTTCCTAGTCCACAAAAAAATGCATCAAATATTTGAATTTTACCCTGGTATTTTTTTTTTTTCTGTGCAATAATATCAACAATCTGGGGAAAATCAATGTTACCTAGACTCACTGGGATAGATTTTTTTTTCATGAATTCTTAGAAATAAACAAAACAATGGAATCAAATCACAGGTTCTTACTTTAAGATTGTTTTGCAGAGCATGTCTTTAAATTCCCATTTTTTTATGAAGTTCTAATGATATGTACCCATAAAAGGAACAAAATATTATACCATGAAAAAAATATTTTCTTAGAAAAAGTAGTTTTTTAAACAATGAAGAAAAACAGATATTTTCTAATTGAGATAAATATTACTCAGTGTGTCACATCACATTTATCTAACAAATTCATATTAATTGTAAGAGAATATAAAAGTTATAGTATTATAATTTATATCAAAAGGTAAAATTTCTCCATGATCTTGTTATTAAGAAAATAATATTGATTCAATTCTCTAGTGTTTTCATAATGGAATTTTAACTACTTTGATAGAATTTATTAAATTTTATGAACATTTTTGCATGTAAAAGTATTGGAGCTTTTCTGTTTTTAATTTTTTTTGGGGGGTAGTGGAGATTGAACCCAGAATCTTCTTAATAAGCTACATCCCTGCCCCTTTTAATGTTTTATTTTTGAGACAAGTTCTTGCTAAGTTACTAAAATGTCCAACATGAGCTAGAATTTGTAATCATGTCTCAGGCTTCTAGAATCCTGGGATTATGGGAAAAATTAAAAAGAATATGTACTTTTCCAAAATAAAATTAATGATAAGTATAAGATATTAGAACAGCATTTTCTCATGCTTTGGTTGTTTTAGACAAAATTATTCCGTCTAGTCTTTGAGTAAACATTTATTTTTAAACCAAGTTTTTTGCCATTACTTTTAATAACCAAAATGTTGTCTTGAGATACACACACACACACACACACACACACACACACATATACTTTATTCTTTTGATGCTGGGGAGTAAATTCAAGCCTTGAACTTGCTAGGCTAGTGCTCTATTACTGAACTAAATCCCCAACCCTGTCTTGATATTTATAATATTAAAAAAAAATTTAATGGCTACTAAATAAATGATATTTATGAAGAACACAGGTGTTATCATTTATACCATTTAATAGCCTTTGTATTTTTTTATTTATGACCTACTAAAGTTCTTAGTATCAAATAACTTCAAGGTATCTGTATGAAAATCACATTTCATACAAATCTCTACTATATCTATAATGTGTAAGATATATGTGTCTGTATTTCTATGTAGACTTTAGTAGAGTACAATGGAGAAGGCTTGGTGTAAATGAGATGTAATATCAATTTTTTAATAGCTGTGTGTCCTTGGCTAATTTTTGGTGTTTCATTAGTCTCAGGTTTGTCACGGGTATACTAAACCTTCTTTAGAATGGCATATGACTTAAAACCCAAAGAAGATATTTATAAAAATACTTGAGACAATATATTCAGTATTAGTAGAAATTTTAATTTATTGTGATCACAAGTCTCTGTTTTGCACCTGGTATATATTATAAATCAAAATAATGTAATTCTAATTGTTTTTTATCTTGTTGTTAACACTATTACTGATTTCAGTGCTAGTTTTTCTGTTTAATGCAGGATCAGATATTTGAATAGTTCAATTTCATATTAATACAACTTCTTTTAGTGAATAATGTTAATACTATACAGCCAGAAATGTAATTTTCTAATAAAATGTGGTTTTATCTGTTTAATTTCTCCTCTTTATCTTAATCTACCTAAACTCAGAACAAACTTTATAAAACTTGCAGATGTAGCAACAGAAAAGTGTCATTTTATCACATTTCAAATTAAATTGTTGTAATATTTAAGAGGAAATGAACAATGAAGTAGAAATTGAACTCGTTTTTAATTACCAACTCTTTCAGAATTTACAAAAAATTATATTCATCTAAAGTGATTAGTTTAGTGAGCAGGATTTTTTATTTAATATCACTTGGGAGAGAAGTAGAATTGCAAAATTACTCAATGTTCAATTCTGCAATTGAGTCAAGGAAATAAGAATAGTAAATTATTCATAATCTAAAGAGAAGTTTCAGCAAAGAAGAACATTATAATTAAGTCTCTGATTCTGTAGTGTTTAGAATATAAATATTATATGCATTGAGAAGGGCAAATCATATCTAACAGTTGCCATTTCATTTTCAAGGCACAGACTATTTACAGCTCAAACCATTCAGTTAAGAGGGGTATTTTTTTTAAACAACATAGTAAAGAGGCTAATACCACCTCTCATATTTTTAAGCATAATTATTAAATCAAATCAGCAAAAAATAGCTTTGAGGAAGCAGATAAATCATTATAGCTAAATCTAACATGTTGCACAATACATATTTTCTATTATCATTAATGGCTCCCTGGTGAAGAATTGAAAATTTCTAGTATTAATGATCTGTTTGTGATTATATTGGGTTTTGGTCTTCTGAGCTAATACAAGTTTTCTTTTATCTATGTATGCACTTATTGACAAAGAAAAATATACTCAAATTAGCTTTACAATTTTAGATTGTCACGGAAGTGCTAAAGTTACACACATATCTGTTCTCAAGTAGCTCATGGCCGATTGTAGGAGACAGACATTTTAAAAAGGTAATTATAAAACATGTACCAGAAGCTATAATGCATATTTGAGCAAAGACCTTTGGGACAGTAACGAAAAATAAATTATTAAGTGTTTGGTGGTCAAGGTTATGTAAACATTGTATAAATTTTTCAAAGTTTAATAAGCCCAACTCAGAGTATAACAAAAATAGTAAGTGCGTATGTGTCTGTGCCTGATATGTGGAGCGGCAGTGCACTGCCCAGCAAGTAGTCTTCTCCTTGGCACTTACACTAGCCTGTGGTACTGACCTTGCTCTAAAAGATTTTCTTTATGTCTTTACAGATCTGAATTTCTTTCCTGCTCTTAGTTCAATTTCTGTTGCTATAACAGAGGTGTATTTTGGCTGGCACTTCTTCAGCGTGGGAAGTTAAAGATCTGGCAGTCACATCTGGTCAGCAGGCCTTGTACTGCTTCTCCTCATAGAGAAAAGTGAAGAGCAACCAGTCACACATCAAGAGAGGAAAAAGGGCCTATCTTCTGAGATATGTAGCCCATTCCCACAACAAGGAAGCAATCTGTCCATGTGAGCTTTGCCTCCGTGACCCAAGCATCTTTTATTCAACACCACCACCAACACTGCAGCATTAGCAAACAAGGCTCCACATGAGTTTTAGGAGAGACAAATTCTATTCACAGATGCTCTTATGGTCAATTTATAACCTTCTGATAGCCCACTTGTCAAAAGTAAATCCTCTCAGGAAGGGTGCCCTTCCCTGTTCTTCAGTTTCCGAGGCATTGGAGTTCTCTGGGGGCTTCTTATCTAGAAGGTGATCTTGACTCCTGTGTTTGTGTTCCTGTTCCCTGAAATGCTGGCCTCATGCAGTAAATCTAAACAAAAGTCTGTTCATCTTCTAGGTATTATTGTTATCTCAAAGTACATAGAATCCAAATTATTCCCTTCTTCATCTAGTTTTTGCTACAGGATGTGTCTCTTAGTTACTTTTCTCATTGCTGAGACAAAACACCAAACACTCAGAGTTAAAAGAGAAAAGGTTTATTTCAGCTCACAGTTTGTAGAGTTTTCAGCTTATAGTAGGCTGTCTCCAAGGCAGGTCAGCATGTAAGAAGGGTATTACAGATGAGAAACAGCTCATGGAAAAGCAGGGCAGGCAGGAGGCAGTGAGCAGCAAGCAGCAAACAGCCCACCTACATTTCCTTTTTATCCTTCCCAGGCTACCAGACTGTGGGTGGTGCCACCCAGAACTGTGCTAATTCCAATCATTGTACTAATTTAGTACCACACACCCTTAATCCCAGTATCACACACCCTAGATCCAACCAGCTCCTAAATGTCCTACCTATGAGTGCCTGTGGCTTTGAGGGGTCATCCAGATACAAGCCATGACAATAAGCATAGGAAAATAAATTAAAATCATTATTTTATTTGTGACCAAATGACATTCACAATGTCATTTTCAAGACAGAATAAAGTTAAAATGGACGTTATCATAAAATTATAATTTTTTTTTTGAGATAGGATCTCACCATATAGTTCAGGCTAGCCTTGAACTTGTGGGCATGTTCCTGTCTCAGCCTTCTGAGTGCTGAGATTACAGGCACGCAACACCTTACCTGGCTATAGAATTATATAAAGGAAAAAAGTAAGATGGTTCATTAATGATAGTCTCACCTAAAGTTTAGGAAAACGTCTTTAGTATTAGCATGAAACGTATCTATGTTGAATATAAATATGTATATTTTATGAAGTATCTCATCCTTAAAGCAAAGACTATAAAAAGCATGATGAAGATATCCATTCTAAATTAATGTGGAAAACCAAAATAAAATGAACTATGATGAGTCAATCCATACAGTTTTCTGTGTGACACATTATAGGTCTTGAAAAGGAAATCTTGGGAAATTATGAGCAGTACAGTGTGAAAAAAACAAAAACCAAAATTAGATTAGTCAAAAAAGAATATTGAATTCATGTTACAATAAGTGGATAAAGTAAAATCCAGTTGTTTAAAACACATGCCACAATGAGAGAAGTAAGAATTAGTCTCAATAAAATACAGATGCTGTGTGTCTAGTAAAAATTGGTTAAGTAGAAGTTTGTTTACTGTACTGTTGTCTGTAGAACACATGGGAAACAATGAGAATATCAGATTCTACATTATGAAACAATAAAACATGCAAAATATTTCATAAAGTAGAGCCAAAACATGAATAACTCTCTTTCGTATATGCACTGTCAATGTTACAAAAATGTCAGTGAACCAAAGCTATTACTAAATTCAATGCATTTCTCAGGGGTTGGAGATGTAGTTCAGAGGTAGAGCACTTTCCTAGCAAGCACAAGGTTGTTAAAGTCTATCCCCAGCAACCCCCCAAAAATCCCACAAATTCAATCCATTTTTCTTAAAAACATAAATCAGATATATGATTTTCTTTATAAATTACTTTTATATGTCATCTGAAAAAATTCATGTAATAAAAAAAGAAAAAATCTGAATAAAGAGATTAAGAAAAATATTACCAGTCCTAAGATAAAATAAAAGTCTCGTTGTTAAAATAAACAACTTTGGTATATGCAAATAACCAAAAAATTGACTCAAATATTTAAAAAGTTGGTTTCTAAATTTTATGGAAAAGTAGTGTCTAATAAAAATGGCCTTTAAATCAATGATGAATATATGTACTCTTTATCGTAGTACTGGAAAGACTGAGCACCCAGGAAATAATTTATAATGAATAATATTTTAAAATAATCACTGAATTAAATGTATAAAGCTAGACATACCTGCAGCAGTTTGGATCTTGAATGTGTGTAAAGGTCTGGGTGTTAAAGGTTTCATTCCCAGGGTGGAGCTAATGGGAGGTTCTGTGGGCCCTGAGGAGGTGGGCGGTCCCTGGGGAGGCACAGGGGACTGTGGGACGCTGGTCTCTTACTTCCCCTTTCTGCTCCTGGCTTATCACGTGCACAGTCGTGCCCTGCCATGCTTTCCGGCTATGATGTGCTGCCTCGCCGTAGACTACAACCTCCAAAATGTGATCCAAAGAAATCTTTTCTCTAGAAGTTTCCATCATCCTGATGGAACGCTGGTAAGTATAATGCCAAAATGAAAAAAAAAAAAAAAAAGATAAACTTCCTCTTAAAGTTGAAGAGATAAACACAGACAAACCTTATCAAACAAAAAGTAAAATCTTCATTTATAAATATTATCAATGTATTCATTGAAGTTAGTTTGAAGTTATTTAGAACAAAAGTAAGATTTTCTAAAGTAGGATACTCATATGATTGAAGGAAAAACTGAGCAGTCAAACTTCTAACTCAAATGAAAAGACAGAGAGGATGCGAAATCATCCAGAACACTATCATGCTTGTGATTCAATTGCAACAATTTTGATTTTAGTTTAAATTTTTTGCTTTCAGAAGGAAAATCTCAATGACAGCCTTGTGAAGTATCCTTCCTTGAAGTGTCATTTATGGGGGTCCAAGGTCCTCTAGTCACTCGTAATTGTCCCATTTGGTGGGGTTCCCCTGGACACACATCTCTGCAAGCCAGGACTTGCTTGGGCACAGAAGAAGAAGGCTTTACATGGGCTAAAAATACATACACATCAAAGTATAAAAGTACAACAAAAAAGGGACTGTTGGACAAATATGATAACGACTAAATATCTGCTATAAAGAGATAGCAATCATAAGCTTTTAAGTAAATTTAAAAACAAAACAAAAACAAAATACCGAAACACGAGAGGAAAAAATAGATAAAGTCCAGGAGCCTGGGGGTGGAGGGCAGCTCAGGTGAAGACCTCCTTGTACACAGCATGGTAAAGTGGTGCAGGCTTCTTCCCTCCCACATCTGTATTCTCACCTAAAAGTAGGACTAAAAATGGTACATAACTCCAGCTGCTTTGTAAAGTAGGTGAGATAACCCAGGCAAAATGTTCAAGATAGAACCTTGCATGGAGTAAGCTCTCAATAAATAACAGGTATGCTTGTTTTGATAAATATGAATCACAAATGGATGGAATATATGTGTGTGTGTGTGTAAAGAGTATCAATAGTAAAACGATGAAAACACTTTAAACTTATTTGTATTTAAAGTTATAGAATATTTGAGCAATTAGCAGTCTCATTTTGCCTATTAGATTGGCAAAAGCTAAATAAGCACAAAATAAACATCACTGAGGTTTTCAGTTGGTTGTAAGTTGCCATAAACTTTTTGAAGTCAATTGCGCGATACCTCTAAACATACAAAAAGATATATGCTATATGTTTTTTATTAGGTAGGAATATCTTTCTATTTGATTAAGAATCTCTTTCCACTAAGCTCTGCAGTGGCTGCTCATCTGCTGTCAGCAGCCCTAGGCTGGCCTTACCCAAGTGTCCTGTCGATGTACAAGGTTATCTCCTAGGGCTAGAGATAAAAGGTAGGTGTGTGTGTACAATGGTCTTACTATTTGCCATTTACTTGGCTTGATGAAAATCCAAATGTGCAAGACTGAGAGTGGAGATCAGAACAACACACAAAGTTATCTCTTTGGCTTCATTTCCAATCCTTGTATTTCATTTTAGCTTCCCCGGAGAACCCAGAATTTGTGGGGCTTTAGATATTGCCAATCGTTTGTAAATCTTTTACTTTGATTTTTATTTGTTTCTGTTTCCCCTTAACATCAGGTAATACATATCAAAGAGACAAGTGGTTCATACTCCAAAGTTTAACCAAGTCTATTTCTATATTCTCATCTACAGAGTTAAGTGGATGTCTTCACATGTATGGATAAAATTTTCCTTTCTACATTGTTATACTAATAAAGGAAAATAAAACAAGTTTTATTCTGGAATTTGTTGAGTAAGTTATGTATAGATTTAAAATGGGATATTATGCAATTTTTAAAAAGTAATGTAAAAAGCAGAAAGGCAACAGGGGAAAGAGAGGGGAAAGGGAAAATATAGAAAATGATGAATGAACCTGCTGTAAATAGGGAGGGAGGGAGGAGAAGGAAGGGGCGGGGGAGAGGGGGAGAACCAAGATGCATCATGTATAGGTACAGAATAAATGTAATGAATGTGACCATTGTATGTAGAATGTACCAATACATGTTCTTGGTTTAAAATTTAAAAAAAGTAATGTAAATGCATATTTAAGGCTATAAAAATGTTCATTATACATCATTAAGGAAGACAAGAGAATGATACACAGTAACATGAATTTTATAGGAAACACACACACACAAACACACACACACACACACGCACACACATTTTGCAAATTACCCTTGCTCGACAGGTCACAATTCAACTGACTTCCTGCAAAGACTAAGAAAGTATTATCCTTGCTTATAGGAGCTAAATAATGAAAGTAGTGGCTTTGAATTCTAGGATGAATTTCATACATCAGTGCATACAAATGCAGTTCTTTAAAAATTTAAAGTGTCATATTGCCTAAACAAAACAGAGTAATTTGCCGAGGAAGGGAATCCTGATAGAGACATTCATGCTGATGAAAAGTTCTTAACAGAGATCAGTGTTTTGGAGTACAGCAAAGATAGGGAACGGTAACCCTAATTTCCACTTTTACGCTTCTGTACAAATTTACATTTTTTACCACCCATATGTATTTATTTATGCTAAAATGATTACCACAAATAAAATATGAAATAAGCCAATGAAACTTCCTTTTTAATATTTAAAATACACACAATATGAATTTTTTATTAAAATACAGAATATTCATTTTTTGACACTCCTACTCCAGCAGTGCTAACTGCACATATTTCCCCATATGTTTTACCAAAAGTATGATTATAATATAATGCCCCATATTATACCTGAGCTCTTTATATGACTTTAGACATATTCTTTTTACATAATGTTACTTCACTTGGAACTGTCTCCCCTTTGCAGTCCTAAATATCTGGTAAAAAAAAAAAATACAGACATTCTTCTCAAGCATGTTCGCAACACTTCTTTATATAATTCCCCAATTTGTCTTCCCAGAATGCTGGTGAATACCTCCCTACCCTGCTTCCATCTACGACGTATTTTTATCATTTACACGTCACACTGTGTTATTATTTGTTGGAACGTATAATCTCAGTATCTTACACTATGAAAAATCCTTGAGAGCAGAAACAATTCCTTGTTTTCCTTAACATCAAGTGTGTCATGCAGAATGCCAGAAACAAAGTTCATTCACCATAAATTTCACTCAATTGAACTCAGAAAGAAATTTATTTTGTGTTCAGGTTGTAAATTAGCTCTGGAATCTGAGAGGATTGGGATAACTGTTATTTACTGAGTGCTTAAAATGATAATTCTTGTGCGGCTTCTGTGTATTATCTCATTTAAGACTTCCAGAAACCCTACAGATAATTATTAACTTCATTTTCCACGTGAGAAACTTGAGACCGTGAGTCATTAATTTTCTTAGTCAAGGTGTATGAAGGAGAACTTGTTTATTATATCATAGGTAAGGATTTGAAACCTAAATAAACACAATCATGAAGTTACTCTAAGACTCAGGAAAGCATAAGCTGAAAACAGTGCTTTACTCTACTTCTTCCCATCTAAAAATTGAACGAGAATTTTATCTCAATAATAGGAAAATGAGAATTTTGAAAAAACAAAATTGAAAAAGTTACCACCTAGGAAATAAATGTAGGTGATAAAAAAAATAAGCAGAAACAAAAACCCAATGAATATAAGTGAACTGGGTTGCAAGGCTACATATATAATGTTTCAGCAATAGAAAATTTACTACACTGTACTATTGAAACTAATATATAAAAATGTAGTTTGTCTAGGGAGGGAGTATATCAACATTAGCGTAACAGATTACTGATGTTAATATTTGTACAATAAAGGGATGTAAATCCAAAAGGACTAAAGAAATTTCAAACTAAAATTTTCAAGAATGAGAATCATAGGGGAGGCACTTCAAAATAGAAAACTTAATATAAACAGCTTATAAATAGTACTTATAAGTACAAAACTTTAAAGGATTATAGAAAAATCAAATACCTTAAACCAAGAAAAATTAACAAATACACATCACGATAGCAGGTAAAAGAGGGCATCTTTTAAATTTTTAAAATTTAATTCTTTTACATTTACAAGTTAAAATAAGGTTGTCCATTAACTTGTCTTTAAAGAGTAGGGAAAAATGAAGGGATTATATCCCATCTCCAGTTTGCTATCACTAAACTTAGAAGTCCTATTGAATTATAATTATGCTGGGTTCTCAAAAGGAGTATAAAATATTTTCAGAATAGTTATTAATATATGTGAACTGTAACCATGAAATTCTTATCCCTGCATTTCAAAAGGTTACAACTTTATATTCTCCCCTGTATATATGGACCCCAGTTGCATAGTTATTACCAATTGTGAGGGTGTAGGAAAAAAACCTCATTTCCATCACCTTTAATTGCAGCTCTAAAGACATATAGGAAAATGTGGAGTATCACTAACAGCTGCCTCTCTGCTTTCCTATGTAAGAAGAAAACAGCTCCTGAGAAAGGCACCAGTCTATACTAAACGACCTGCTTGGGGCCTTAAAGCTCATGTTCTCCAAGCTGTTTAGTGGCCTATGTCAAAAAAAATTACTTGTTTCAGTCCAATTTCTCTCAATTCAATAACTGCTAAGACTCTCAAAACAAAGTAAAGTTAAAATGATTTTCAATTGCTTTGGACTAGGATGTGTCAGGCAGTCACTGCCTTTCATGAATATCAGTGGAAAAAAGCACTCGCCCTTAAACCTTTCTCCCTTTCTCATTAATCAAAATTCCAATGAGCTGATTTCTTTTTTTAGTTTAGCCTAGAAGAGATTTATGAGAAATGGGATTTTTCTGACTCATGGCTTTGAGCTACGTTCTCCTGGAGATATAGATATAGATACAGATATAGATATAGATATTCATATTCCAGAGAACAACAACACAGCTAATCATTCCACTTAACTCTAAATAACACGTCATTGATTACAGATTGGATTCCAGAAGTCCAGCAATCAAGGAGCTTGAGAGAAACAAGATCATAGATCTTTGTTCAGGTCTCTATTTCTTTTGGAATGGCTTTTCTTGCTGTGGTTTATTTAGTCACACATTCTGATGTAAGTTCATTGTGTCAGAAAGGTAAAATCATAAGAATTAACGATGGAGGATTTCACTTACTCAGCCGCCTGCCGTCACCTGTCAACTTTGTACCCATTCATCACCCAGCCTGTCACACTTGACACACGCTTCTGAAGGGCTGGGCGAAGAGGAGGCAGGAGAGACTGGATAAACGTCTTCATGATCATCTTTAGCACTGTGAGGAGCTCGGCACTCTTGGTATTTTAGACTTGCCTGTGACAGCTTTTCCACTAGCGCTGAAGCTGCATTCCAAATTGATATTCGTGGCGGCTTGGATGCAGCTGGAGCCCTGCCTAAGGCAAGCCAAATTCTGCAGTTTGATACCAGTAAACAATATGATCACTCTTTGTGTTCATGGGGACGTGCTGGAGTGGAATGAAGGAAGGATAACTTCAAATGACGGTGGCCACCAGTGATTAATTTTTTTTGTCTTTTACAGATTGACTCTGCCTACTCTAATTTAAATTGATGCTCATAACGAGCCTTTCATTTGTGCATAAAAGCTGAAGTGATACTTTCACTCATGAAACAAATAAACAAGGCTGGGTGTCATGCACAGAGGGGATGTCCCGGACGCCCTGTGCAAAAGGGTGCTCTGTTGATGCTTCCTGTGTACTGAGACTCACCTGCTCAGCCCCCGAGTGAGGAGGGAAGGCAGTGGGCGGGGCTAGAAGCAAAGCGCTGCATCTGAGGTTGATGACGGAAAGAGCCAACATGCACATTCTAAGGAAGGTACCAGACAAAGCCCAGAGGACAGAAAACATGTAATCAAGCAAAGTAAGGGACTCTCAGGTGGCTTGTGGAACGAGGGGAACAATGAATGAGGACGACTGCAAAGGGGTATCATAAGGCTATGCCAGCGCATATGAAAACATTTAAAAAGTCCCAGTGCATTACTCAAGTATTAGTTAAATATCTTTTACAATTTTCTCATATCAAAGAGAAACCAACTGCCATTCAAGTTGGCCTTGGGACTCAGAAAGAATATAAAATCTCATGTTTTATTAACTTTGCTTTGTTTTGTATGGTCTAATCTTAGTCATCTTTTAGGTTCCCATTTTGGGATATATATAAACATTAAAGCAGTAGGATTAGTAGATATCAAAATATTTAAGCAATGATTATTTAGAAAAGTTGGCAGCATAGAAATGAGCAACGTTTGAGAGTAATTTTAGCCATCCCGTGAGAAAATTAAAATATAGAAATAAAGCTATCCAATGCTAAATGAAAGCTCTCAAGTATAATGCCCACCCAAACCACAATTCATTTTTATGGATTGTGCATTAATAAATCGTTCTTTTACATGAACAAAAAACTCCCATTTTTCATTTTCTTTTGAAAATATCCTTAGATTTATGATTCCAATAGAAAAGATTGGGATTTTTCACTTTGTCTTTACTCAGTCAATAGTCAGGGGCTGCACCGTGATTACCTGACATACATTCAAACAGATGTGAGCTCCCACATCGATCTATTGCTCTCTAGGGAGCAAAACACTCAGAAGTTCTGTTTCTAAATAACAAGGTGAGGGTGAGCTGATACAAACTTCCTTTGAAAGAAAATGTCACAGATGCGGAATAGAAAAACAACAGAAGTATCTCAGCCTTCTTTAAAAGATTCAGAGGATTGCCTTTCCTGAAGCATGTCCTATAGACAAATACTCTCAGGAAACCTGAAGAGAGGGGGGTATGTAGCTGCTAACTACCCAGCCAATTTTCAGAGGAACATGAGTACGGATAACACTAAATGGTATCCAAATAATGCTTAAAACTTGTGTTGTAATGCTGACCACTGATTTCTGTGTTGTAACTAAATGGGATCCTGTCTGTGCTCTGAAGCACGTCTCCAAATTTATTCAACTGGTAGAAACCCAGGGAACCAAGCTATATCAGGAATAAAACATTGACCAACTATTTTTTAATTCACTAAAATATTATCTTTTTTTTTTTTTTTTAATCTGATAACCTCTTAACTAGGCAAACATTTTAGCTCCTAAACTTCCTGCATCCGGACTCTCAGTGCTGGCGTAAACACAACACACAGATTTGCCTCAGAGTCTGTCTGATAATTACTCTTATTTTCAAATTCTTCATGGTTTCACATTGCGCATGCATCATGCACACCAACACACACACTTTCACAACCTGCGGCAGGCACATTCTAAACTTTCATAACATTTGTATATGCGTTTTCCATTAAATCCCTCATTAAGTCTACATTCCAGTTAGACAAAGCCATGTATATTTTCCCCAGCACTCCTTGAGCTTTTCTTTGCTTAGACTACATTCTTTTTCTGGAATATTCTCACTTTTTGCCATCTCTGTCTAATGGGAATTTTAAACATATCCTTTAGGTTTATGTCAAATGGCGCACATTTAGTTTTCTGCCTGTATATCGATTTTTAGTCCCATTTTTCCTTAAAACACATAAGAGGATCATAAACATATGATAAACCTTAACAACTTTCAATAAGAGAAGTCAAAATGCAACCAGAATCTGGGAAGGGTTGTAATTAGCTGCAAATATATAAACTTGAAGTGCCACTCCACACCGGCAATGACTACTAATTTGTTTCCTGTCATGCTTTAGAGCCTACGGAAGGCAAATCTATTGATAAGACCCAAATTCTACATGTATGTCTTCCACATCTTTTTAAATTTTAAATAACTGCCAGGCCTGGTGGCTCACACCTGTAATCCCAGCACTCCGGAGACTGAGGCAGGATTGCAGCAAGTTCAAGGTCGCCTTGGGCTACATAGTGAGTTCAAGGCCGGCCTGAACTACTTAGTGAGTCCCACTCTCAAAAAACAGCAACAAAAATTTTAAATTACCAATTCTATTAATTTCTCACTGACCAATTCATTTATTTTATTTATTTATTTATTTATTTTGGCACAGATTGTCATTCACAATAATTGGGGGTTTGAGAAGGTAGGAAGGATGGACAACGAAAAAGTTTTCTGCAGTGCTGTAATCCAAACAAGACAGGGCTTGTGGGAGGGCTTAGGGACACAAGAGTCCAGAAAAATCTGTCAGTAGGTGAGCTTGTTATACAGTCACTGGGTTAAGGTTTAAGGCAGAGATGACTGTGTGTAAAGGGAAAATGATACACAGGCACAGCTCAGTTGAACATAAAAGCACTCAGTGAGTATCTGTGTAAACAATGGAAATGGGACCAAGAGCCACGTACATTAACCTACCTCTCAGCTGTAGAACTGGGTGGAAAAAAAAAATAGCAAATACCCAAGTGCAGGTGTCTGTAATTCTTTTTCTTTTAAATGCATCATAAATATAGTTTAGCTTTGTTTCCAAGAATCAAGGACATTGTGTGAAATGAATTGGATGCAACTATTTTTTGCTTACTATGTAAGTTTATAAAATGAATTATAATACAAGATTGATGCTCATGTTTGATATCGTAATCCTGACTACATTTCTGCTGAAATTATCTGAAAACCACCCCGCCCAAGTGATTTGAATAGTGAATAGGGAATTAGAAGCATGCCATGTACCATAGGTTTTTTTTTTTCCACAGTTCTGGATGGGGCTTGGCTGCCTTTGAGATAGATACACAAGAAAATATCTTCCATGAAACCTATAAAAATCCTGAATATCCAGTGAAATAATGTAATTGCTTTGGACAGGTCCAGCTGTGAAGTGAGGGAAATATTTTTAAGTGTTTAATCATTAGTTTTCGTAACAGCTATTTGATTATGACACAAAAAATAAGATATTTTCCTCAAATGTACAAGATATTTTGAATGACTAAGGTAATTACTGTTGTATTACGAGATGCTTTAGAATAAGATATTGTAAAATAAATAAGACAATAGTCTAATATCATTCCAAGAAAAGTAATAGATTCTCTAGTAAAGGGAGATTCAAGGACTACTACCTATCATAACATGTTTAGTATAATAGCTAAGGGGACCCATAAAAAGCATATATAAATGAGCTATAAAAGGTAAATAACAGCTTGAAAGGGGAAGAAAAAACTGCTAAAGCATAAAAATGGCAATCAGTGAAAATATCTACTGAGACTTTTATAAAATAATTGATAAGATTATGCATCAAAATGTATTAAAATTTGTGAAAGCATAGGACCTGGGGAACTGTTTGTCATGGATACAGAATCTGCCTAGAGAAAGAGGAGAGCTTAGGAATAAGGAAGCACTTTTCTAAATACAGAATAAAAACATGAGTTTTCCTTTGGGGACAATGCCGGTATATGCCTTATTTAACACTTTTGTAAATGATTTACAGGGAAAGTACATAACGGAATATCAAATTTTGTAGGAGACTTTTCTGTGTAGTGCAAACTTAGTAAAGCTAAGCAATATCAGGAATATGCAGTAATCTGGCTTTAAATAGTTTACTAATTTTAGTTTACCGCAGCTTTTTAAAAATATATAATTTATATTTCGAAAAAGTAATTCTGGAAATGCAATTTTCACATAGGTTTTGGACCTCACAATTATTAAAAATCTTATCCTGCTAAATAGCATTGCTACAGCTCTATATTCCAGTCAAATACTATAGTAGTCAGCTTTCCCATAGCTGAGACACAATGCCTGACACCTACAATTTAAATGAGGAGAGGTTAATGTGTCTCGCAGTTCAGGGGATTCAGTGCCATACCTGGCACAAGGCAGAACTATCATGGCAGAAGTTCATGGCAGAACCAAGATGACTGCTTACGGTGTCTGGAGAGCAGAACAGGGCACAATGCCTGAGAGGAACTAGCTACAGACCACACATAGTACCCAAGGTCACGTTTCCATGACACATGCAGACACACCCAGGCGTGTGCTTAACCAGTCTACTAAGTGTTTCTTAAAAATCCAATGGAACTGACAAATCAGGAATAACAGTAATAAACTCTCATGATCAGGAGACAGTCTTGGAACACTACTAAAAGCATCATTATCCAAACTCCAGGCATGTAAAATTTCTGAGAAGATGAATGGACTGAAAAAGGATGCAGCTTAAAAGAAAAACCTAAGACTTTCTAATTAGTCTCTGTATTACCCAAAACTCTGCTTGATCAATCTCACTTCTTTAGTCACCCATCTCCTGCATCTTCAGTAGCTTACTACCTCAGTACTTGACCATTCCTTTCAGCATTAGTATTCAAATTTAATTTGGTAGCTCATGCTGCAAAATTTAATAAATAAGATTCTAATACAAGAAGGACAGTCCAGCATATTTATATCTGTTGTCACTTGAACATTTTGGAAATAAGAATTGCAAAAAAGACAAAATTGTTACATCTTCTGTGTATATTTGCTGAGGATAAGTGAAAATAGATATAAGCAGAATTTTATACAAATTTCTGATGGATGAAGGCCATCAGGAACAAGATCTTCAGAACCAAGAAAGAATAGCAGCAAACATTAATGGAGAAGAGATTCCACATTATCCAGTAATGTACCTAATGACTGCTTAAGATATCTTCAACTCATGTATCTATAAACTCTATGTAATGTTTGGTCCTAATAAAGTGGACATGGGTTAAGTCAACAAAGCAGAGAGTAGCACAAAGGAAGGCATACCCTTCATAGATTTGTGCAAAATAAATACAAGTGCCGTTTTGTGAATGTACATTTAGAAGGAATAACCTCAATTACTACTTTATACAAAAGGAATAATGTAACATAATTCATTACTTCTAAGAGATTGTAAACAATAAAGGATGGACAGATGCAAAAATAGATATGCTATACCTCTGGATGACAAGGTACAGGTTTCTTAGGAAAATTGCAAAGACTGGAGAATGTCCTGCAAGTAGATTTGATGTGTTTGTGTGTGTGTGTGTGTGTGTGTGTGTGTTTATTTATTTGTTTTTTGGTCCTGGGAGTCAAATTCAGGGCTCTAACCACTGAGCTAAATCCCCAGCCCCTAATGTGGGTATTTTCATCTTAAATATATATATGTATATATATATATATATATATATATATATATATATATGTGTGTGTGTGTGTGTATATGTATTTGTGTATATATATAATTTATAAAATTATACTCATTTTTATTTGAAATTTCTATTTATAGTGAATTCAACTTGGTGGGACTTAAACTGAGTTTTAGAAATTATATCCTGTGACCTTGATTATTCTTTTCTTATAGGATCTCAGTTTCATTTTTAGTAACAATTTTCCAAATTGTTATGAAAAACAGGTTTTCCCAACACCCTGAAATGTTCTGTCACGACAATACAAAATATGCACTTTTTGTTTCAGGTCTAGTCTCTACAAATTACTGTGAAGATCTGCGAAGTGAAAAATCATATCTTTGTTCCTCATTATTTTATTCCTAACATCTCTCTAAATGGTGCTTGAAATGGAATAAATATTTCTCGATTTAGTAAATATAATTAAGTAAAGAAATATGGTTCTAGTCTCTTAGGAGACACAATTTAATATAAATATTGTTGGAGCACAACTCAAAGTAGTTAAACATCTCAAGCATATCACATACAAAGAAGCATATAATTTATGCTGAATAATAATCACTGAAGATATATTTTACAAGCAAAATAGGATAAGATATAAATATCACTGTAGGATTAAACAAATGAAAAGGAACAAGAAAACAACTTGGTTCAGTTTCCTATTTTATTCCTAAAGATCAATTAAATTCCAGCCCAATTTATATATATGACTTCAGCTTGCTTTGCAAAATCACATGACAGACTAATGTCTAGAGAGATCATTGATATTGAAGAAATTTTAGTATTAGTTCAGGAAATCGGATTTCCTAAAAGATCCATATTCTACTTTAAGACTAAGATCCAAAATTTCAGTTCAGTCTATGAACAGTTTTTGTACCCTTAGACTTATCTAACTTGGAATTACTTAGAACTAATAATTAAATACAAAGAAAAAAGCTAGAATATAAATACTGACATAGGTAGCACAGATATTAAAAGAAGCACAAATAAAAGAAACCTGAAACCAAGAAATTCAAAGAAACCACAGAAGTGGTAGTGATGTCTGATTATTTTCACTGAGAGTCTGTTTGTCTTCTTCATTTTATAAATCTCGCTGGGTGTGAATCACATGACTCCTGGAATACTGACTCCTACCTTATCCACAAGAAACTGAAAGTATCTTGTGTAAATTTGCCATTAATTTTGGCAAACGGGAAATTCCTGGTAGACCCTCATATTAAAATTAAGGTTAGTTTCTTCAGAGTCAGCTAAACAAAGCAAAATAAAGCTCAACAGCCCAAACCTGTAATAATAATGTAAGTAGAAGCAAATTAACATTCAAAAGAAATCATTTGGAATTAACACATTGTGCATTACATTACTTGGTTAAAGATCCATTTTGTAGTATTGTCTGTCACTAAATCTAATTACCAGTATGTGGAAACTAACTTCACTGCCAAATCTGTCAAAATGAGCTCAGCATGTAACAATATAAGGGCTATCATCTATAGCTATTAAACACGAATAGGAGGGCCTATCTCAGCAAAGAAACACTGTAGACTAATGATCCATCTTCAGTGTAAAACTCAAGAAAGTGAGGGTGCCAATGTATTTTAAAACTTAGTTAATATAAATTCCTTGCTTTTCATATCCACAAAACTCTGTATATTCAGTGCATATGTGTATACACAGGTGTGCATATGTGTGCACAAACAGATTCCATATATCAATGTACATCTATGTGAGTAGGTGTGTGTGTGCACAAGAGACTATGTCACTTTTTGATATACTACTCTATCAAATCTCGTGTTAAATCATGGATAAAATGTGAAGAGTTGGTATCTTAGGGATGTTTACAGAGGCAACAGGGAAAAATACTCATAGAGAATATCATGATGTTGATTGCACTTCAACAGAGCAGTACTGCGTTTGCCCCAACTCTAAAGACAGAATTATGAAACAAAACATTTTTCTTTAAAAATGAAATAGGAACTACAGATAGCATTTGTTGGGGATGAAAATGATGAAATAATAAATCATAGATAACACTTATTAAGGGTATATCTAAAAATAAAATGTATTGTTATCAATTGTTTCATTATATTTTATAAGAATCTGTATGGAAATATTTATAATATTTTACCAATTTCAACTTCAGAAATCCTTATGTCCCTAAACGTATATTAATGATTTGGAGAAATTACTTTTAACTATACAGCCTTAATTTATTTACCATAAATTAGATGATACATATAGAAGTATTTTTTAAAACTATAAAGTGCTCCAAAAGTCAAAGCTATTTCCTCATTACTTACTTCTTAATCTTTCAGAGAAGAAATCCTGCAGTATTCACCTAGTTCTTCCATATATATAGATTCAAGAAAATTTTCACAAAATTATTTCACAAGATTCAAAATTTTATCAGTTTGAGATTGCCAGATGGTTGACAAGTATGTTTGACAATCCCAGCTGTATACATATTTACAGAAATTTCAAGGACTACCAATAACTTTACTAATTACTTGTGAAGACTCTTCAGGAAATACTAAGGTTTTTAATTTTTAAAAAATGATTAGAAATTTAAAAATATTTTCTTTCCTTTGAGAGGAAGTAAAAATTTAAGTATTGTGAACATCGGATGAATTTTGAACAGAATAAATTGAGTGTGAAATTTGAAGTTATAAACCTTTTGGTAATAAATCTCATCAACAATAGTTTACCTTATCATAAGTTATATCTATTAGGAAGGCAACTAATCTTTCTAATTTGCTACCAAAAAAAAAATTATGTTCTTTCAACCATACATGATTTTTGAAATTTTTATACACACTAAAGAGCCGTGGAAGTGCTCATTTATTCAGAAATGATTTTAACATACAGTTTTACTATGGTATTAGGCTTTGGGATTGAAATCCATGGAAAAAAGTTTTGGAGTATAAATTAAAATTTGTGGTTGCATACAAAGTCAATGAGTATTGCATACATTATTATTGAATGTTTTACTTTAAAGTACTTTTGTGACAGAAATTTTTCAAAGATAATACATAGAGTTTCTGAATATGTCACACAGGTTTTTCTACTCTTTGCATCTTGCTGTGGCAAATTTGTGACATTTAAAGAATCAATATTGATAAATATTAATGAGACAATACTGATTTACATGACTAATATATATGACTACAATATGTAAATACACAACTAATGAACCAATACTGATACATATAACTAAAAAGTTTCATCTGTAATTGTATTTTATTAAACTAATCACTATTATATTTATAATAACTAAATTTCATATGTTATTCCAGTTTTGTTAGTTTTTCTCTAATATCCTTTAATTTTTCCAGGATTTCATCCAGACTTCATATTAAATTTAGTCATCAGTTCTCCTTTGCTTGAGGTGTGAAATTTCTCAAACTTTTCTCATTTCTGATAATGTTGACTGGGACATATTAGGTATTTCGTAGAAATTCTCTCAATTTGTATCTGCTTGACTTATTTTCGATTATTAGACTGCAGGTTTGGAGTAGTCTAAGGAATTTAAGGACTATGCAGCAGGACACTTGAGTCCAGATGATTAGAATAAACTGGCCATTTTGATAGCTGAGGAAAAGCAAATATCTTCCGAGAGATCTTTAGAAAGAGCTTGACGTGGAGAGACAGCAGGAACTGACAGATAATATGTAGATGGTCGACTGGATAGAATCAAAGCTGACACAAGGCTACCTGCAGGAAGCTACACAATTTTCTAAGACTAGCCTGCTAAAATGAATTATAAGAGTAGAGAGATAATAAATATTTTTAGGAGCAAAATCAGTTAGATTTTTTGATGGATATATTATCTGTCCTTCACTATGGGCTCTGATAATCTGACGCCCAGATTATCTTTTATGTTCTTTTTAAAATGGTACTACGCTATTCTACTGGCTTCAGACCCTCTGTGCTTCCCTAGTTTACTTGGAAGAAGGTTGAAATGACTGATTATATGGTCACTATATACTCTTCTAAACATACATCATACCATGTTCCCTTAAATTCCAGCTACATAGTCAGTTCCTACTGTTTCTCCATGTTAAGCTCTTTCCAAAGATCTCTCGGAAGATATTTGCTTTTCCTCAGCTATTGAAATGGCCAGTTTATTCTAATCATCTGGACTCAAGTGTCCTGCTGCACAGTCTGTTCCTGGTTACCCTAAGTGTATCAGCACTAACCAGATCATTTGTATTTTACCACTTCATTTAAATAATGTTGTTCAAAGTGCTTATGGCCATCTAGAATTAATTTGTTCACTTATTGGCATGTGGTTTTATTTTAACACCTTTCAATACAATGTAAATTCAGTGAGTGTGTGCTGGATCCCCAGTTGCACACAGATTGGTAGATAGCAGTCACCTGGATAGCTAACCTACACCCTGGTATTCATTTCTTCACATGGTCCACTCATTTCAATAATATGAAGAAGAGACAAACAATGGAAAAAAAAAATCAGACCAAAGACTTTTGATATCCATGTAAGTTATACTGTTCTCATGAGAAAGGTAAAGGAAAAACTGACACAAGACTCAAGTTATCAATTACAAGAATAAGAAGTAGTATATCTACAGATTCTGCAAATATTACACAATTAAGTGAAAAACTGATGGAGATAATTATGACAATGAAAGTTAAATGGGAAAATTTCTTAAAAGAAACAAATGATCAACGTACGCTCAATAGGAACCAGATATTTACAATAGTTAGTATTTGTTAAATATATAATTTCAATGAAAAATGCTCTAAAATGAAAAGACACTAGATTCCGATAGTTTTACTGGTGAATTTTATCAGCTGTTGAAAGAAAGAATGATAACTCTAAATAAGCTTTCCAGAAATTTGAAGAGGAAATACATCTTAACCAACTGTATAAAGTCAGGTAAATATACTAAAGGAAAACTATAGACAAATATTCCTCATGAATATAGATATGAAAATTTCTAAAATAAATGCTAGCAAATCAAATACAATAAGGGAAAAATAATATGTTGTGCTCAAAAAAACTAAAGCATGTTTGGCTTTTCAAAAAACAACCAATAATTCTCCATATTGACCAATCTATTTTTAAAACAAAATAGTTGCTTTTAAAACTATAAGGAAAAAACTGTACATATAAAATCTAAAATTTCTTCATATTAAAACTCTAAGGAAACTAGAAATGGAATAGGATCCCTTCACCACTCATCTGAACACTTCTACTATAAGATTAGAAACAGAAAATCAAATCTGAATCAGACCTTTTCGTTGTTGTTTTTACCAACATTGCACTCAAATATTTCAAACTTCTAGCCTATATTATAGGGCAGACAAATAAACTTTATCTAGATTTTAAAGAAAAGAAGAAGTTTTGTTTATTTGTTGATTACATATTCATCTACGTAGAAAATTCAGTGGACATTTGAAATGCTACAGAGACAATAAAGTTTAACAGAACTCAGTGTCACCTTATATAGGTTATTTGGATCTCTGCTTAGTGGGAAGGAATGATCAGAAAATTAAACTTAATAATGAGACTATGTAAAAAACACAAAACTATCAAATAAGTATAAATCCGACAAAAGATGTATAGGATGTATATGCTATTGGAAACCTCAAACGGTTGCTATTAAAATATAAAGAAGATGAAAATATAAGTCTTGGTTAGAAATTTCAATATTGTTAAGATATCAGTTCTCCCCAAATTGACTTACATATGATATATAAAAGGCAATACAGTGGTTGAGGATTTAGCTCAAGTGGTAGAGTGCTTGCCTGGCAAGTTCAAGGCCCTGAGTTCAATCCCCAGCAACACCCCCACCGAAAAGGCAATACTAACTAAAGTCCCAGCAGAATAAGAAATAAACTATTGATAAGGCACGATAAATCTCAAAATAATTAAATGGAATGTATAGAGTCAGATGTATAAGAATACATATTGTTAAGATTCAATTTCTATAAAATTTGTAGGAAATAAAAACTGATAGGACCAAAAATTAGTAAGTAGGTGGACAAGGACTGGGGGGAAAGATTACACAGGGAATGTTATTTGTGGGAGATGGGATTAAGGACCCCACATAGATACAAATTCGGTGTGTGTTTAGGCCCTTCCACCAAATGGGATAGGGTTTGTGGATAACCTACACACATCCACACATTTTGAGTCATCTCTAGATTTCTCATCATACCTAATACAATACAAACACTGTGCAAATACTTGTTATATTACGTTGTTTTGGGAATGCACACAAGAACAGACATCTGTCTATGTTCAGGATAAACAAAATTTATATTTGATCTGTAGTTGGTTTAATAAATGGAGGCCTATCCTCTCTGTATTTGACTTGTAGTGATGGTTGCATGGTCGGTTATGTATATCAACACTTACCTAAGTGTACATTTTCAATATATTGCATATACTATATTTCAATTATATAACAAGCAGTTTTAAAAAAGAAAATTAATGTTCCCATCTACTCTTTACTTCAAAGTTTTCCTAATGATGACCATGAATAAGTCATATCCCCTTGTATTGTTTAATGAATCTATATAAATATTGTTGTATATATACATATAATATATTACAGAAATCCTATAACATTTCACAAAATTGAGAAAAGGTAAATAATGAAAAAATGAAGCAAATTTTCAAAGGTTAGGGATACTTGTGATTCTTTGTATTGTAAGATTTATCAAGTAAAACACAATGTTTATAAACAGATCCACAATGAGATAATTTTCCCTGAATTTCAGAATATCAAACATACACAAAAGAGCCTAAAATTTGAAAAACAAATTTTGAAAGTGGTCATTTTTCTTAGTACATATCAAGTATTTGGTTACCCTAATGAGAGCACGCTCCTTAGTTGGTGAAAAGACCAGCAGATTTGTATGCAAGGGCACATCTGTCACAAAATCAATGAGACATAGCCAAAGCTCCCCTTTCGCATATGAGTTTCAAGCTCCGCAAGTTTGGATTCATGCCCAATTATAGCACATTCGGCAGCTAAGGAATCAAATTAGAAAAATAAATTAATAAATAATATGCTCAGACATTTTCAAAAAGAAAGACAGAACATAATGGCATTAAGTGAGTTGCTGAGCAGAAAAGTTAGTTCATTGAAGACCACAGTGAGAAATATGGTACTAGGTAAGAAGAAGGTGAAAATTCAGTGGAAAATGGGAATAATTTCTGGAGCAAAGGATTGGAGAAGGCAGAAAAGGTTTTAGTTAAAAACTCTTACTTAAAATCTATTTGGAACAAACATAGATTTTTTTTTTCCCCTCAACTTATTAGTCTCGAGGAATCGTAGGAAAGACTATTGATCTTGATTTTTCTTGAGGGAGCAGAGTTGAAGCTGGTCATGCTAGATGGCTTTGTTTTTTCTCAACAATGGAAATAATGCCATCTGCTGAGAAAGAGGCATCTTTCTGCAGGCAGTTTTCCCTAGTGCTTAATTTATTTGTAACATCTTCAGGAATGAACAATTATGTTGCAAAATTCAACATGGCGTACATATTGTGCTCAAGCCCAAAACAAAAATGTTCTCCAGAGTACTTTATTGTTCATTCATTTTACAGATAAATAAATTGAGATGTGCCTTATTTGGTCTATCAGTTCCCCCTCACAAACAACCATAAGAGGAACAGTTTCCCAGCAGTCCAAAAATTTCCGTTCTTTTTTCCAGGTTTCCCTGGGCTTCAGCCTCTTCTCCCACAAAATGTGAGATCTCTCTAGCTTCATTATCTTATTTTTAATTTAAAAATTGTCTAAACAGAAAAACTGGAGTAGTGGAAAGGAAGAAATTATTACAAGCTGA
Organism: Hystrix cristata; assembly: GCA_004026905.1. Taxonomy (NCBI): domain Eukaryota; kingdom Metazoa; phylum Chordata; class Mammalia; order Rodentia; family Hystricidae; genus Hystrix; species Hystrix cristata. The sequence continues at coordinate 41,285 of PVJO010000809.1, read as the reverse complement.
AATAACCAGAACATTTTGAAGAAAATAAAGTATTTAACCTGAATGTTGAGGGATGGCTGGAATCTGCATAATAAAATGTAATATAATTTGCATTGTTTATAGCAAAAAGCTTTAATATTCATAATATACTTTGAACCTTCATTTATTCTTCATGTCCATGGAAGGCAATTAATATTTCCTATAAAGAAAGATAGGAGACACAAGTGCCAGAAAAGAGCTTGTGTAAAAAGAGCTTCAGAAAAAGAGCTCTGATCAGCACAGATTGTCTTAGTTCCAGGTACTGTAATAGATGCAGAAGATTCCAATGTAAATAAGGCTTGACCCAAATGCCAAAGGAGCTCTTAATTAATTGAGTACGAGGGAAAGATTAGATAATAAAAACAATAGAGCACCTTGAAAGTCAATCTTAATTTTGTGAATAACTTCTCCTTGTTGAATAGATATTTCACTGCAAATCAGGAAAAAAATTCTTCATATGTTCTTATCACTATATTATTCTGTTGTACTATTCCAATAGGAAAAAATGTTTTGAATACAGACGAGGTGATAACTTTTTTTTAAAAATTGAGGGGATATGTTTACATTCCTGGCCAATTTATATTGCACATATTTAATTAAATAGAAATCTAATACATATAAATTTATTAAGTATACTTTATGAATAGTCAATAAAGGCCAGCCACACATAATGATATGAAAAATAAATCTGAAGGAAAATCATTCAGCCCATTAGAGGAATAATACCACAATAATAAATAGAACAATGAACTATTTCTTAAATAATTAAACAGTATTTCCTGTAACTGAGAATTCGTTTTATAATTTAAGCGTCCATCTTCTAACTAACTGAAACTCTGATTCATATTTCTTCTCTGTGGTCTACTTCTGCAGTTTAAGCATGTATAATTTGTTGGTTTTAATTAATTAATTATAAACACTGGAGTAATTATCTGCTTGTTTGTACATATTTTATACATAAATATTGAAAGTTGAATTGTTCCTTTACACAAATAAATATGAAATGATTGTTTGAAAAGAATTTAAATCCTAATTGATGAAAATATAATATATTGAAATAGTTTTGAATATACACATTAAACCCTGGATCATATACTTTAATAGAAATGTGTTCAGTGGCTAAACAGATCTGCTCATAAAGGTTTCTGGGTAAAGTTGAACTTACTTCCAGACTCCAAATATTCTGTTTGATACTAACTTATTATACCCTAAATGTATCACTCCCAGCTATGCAGCTCGTAGTACATGGCTTTCACTTTAATTTTTGAATGATGTCTTTAGCATCAGGAAGAAGCTTCTAACAGTATCAGTTCAAAAAAAAAGAAGTGGTGATGAAACATCTGTCTTTAATAATCTAGAATCTAACTTAATTTTTTGTTGAATTTCATTCTAAAGGCTGTAGAAAACTTTGTATCAACCACTTAGGGCTTTTCCCTTCTTTATGAGAATTACCTAGGAAAACGCATAGAGTAGGAAAACAGCAAGGAGGAAACGTGGTACAGGGTTCTGACCCCCATCACTGTCACAATTCAGAGTGTTCATTCTGACATCGGATGCTGAGTGGTCAGTCTAGGGAGTGTTCCTATTTTTCCGTCCAAAACAACCTTCCCGGTATGTGTAACTCTCTACAGGTCTCAGGTGTTTAGAAACATTTGCTGCTCCCCAAAGTGATGAGGAATGAAAAACACAGTGTGGGCCTTAAATCAAGATGTTCACTTGCTCGGTGCACAGAAGTAAGTGCTTTCACACCTGTTGCAAACTCACCCTTCTGTCCCTTCCCACCTGAATAAGGAAAGCAAAAAGAATCAATTAGGAGAAGAGATGAAAGTAAAACAAAGTTGGCAGAATCTTTCATAACGCAATTATTGCTAGAAACTCAGTCAACTTTTAGGGTTGGACCCATCATGTCCAGTCGGACGTGTGTCCTCGCAATTGAATACTTCTAAATTTTTGGATGACATCCATTCTGCACGCTCACTTGGAGTCCCAGCAGAAAGTGTAAGTTGTGTGACGCAGCACAACTCCATTAGCGAAGGATGAAGGAGGGTGTGCAGACACATGCTAAGTCCACTGCTTTTCGTGAGACTGTGAGGCCCTAGGGACAAGAGGGTGGCAAGGCCTTCTCTGAGCCAACAATCAGTCTGGATGGAGGGCCGTGATCCGCTGGTCCTTAATTAGCCCGGAGCACAGAATTCATTGCGCGTTTTACTACTTTTAGCAATGCTTTTCCTCAGTGTATGCAGTGGGGGACAAAAAGCTTTTACGGTGGCCAATAACAGATTTTATTTGATATCAGGAAGTAAATCAATACTTCAGCTCCAAGTCATCCAGAACGTCATTAAAACGAGAACCAGGTCTTGCCCGGGCACCCCAGGGTAGGGGCAGGGTCCTGAGCAATGAAGGCTTCTCAAAGACGCCATTGGCAAATCGGAACATCTCTTATGGTTATTTCTGCTTGCAAAATCCTACACAACTAGAAATCTTGAACCTGGAGTTCCCCTCAAATGAAAAAAGCACATGAGCAGAAATAAAAATTAAAAGAGCAGGCGACCTCTCACCAGGCTCAAGAATGTACATATCCCACTTTGTACCTCTCTCTTCGAGAACAATATAGCAGTTAGAAAGAACTATCAAGGGCATGTGGGGTGTCAGAAGGAAAAGATAGGTACAAATCTCTCCAGTTCAGAACCTTTCATTCATTTGAAATTTTGCCAACCAATTAGGATCCTGACAGGCATATATCTCCCATGAAAACTGAAACATACCCAGAGAGATGCCCTGCAGTGTGTAGCACTGCTCTGCAGCTGGGTCTACACCTGTTGGGAAAAGCGGGACCCCTATTAAGATCAGAGGCCATTTACTCCACTTGAGTCCATCTAAGTGACATGGGTGTTCAATAGCATATTGAGTCATCAATAGCATATTGATGACTCATTATTAATACATGCCTTATGTCACTTGTATTTTGATCATTTGGGAAGATTTTATAATATGTGAGTGCCACACCAGGGACACAAGTCAGGAAATTCCCAGTTACATATGTGAATTTTAAGAACACCTTTAGGAGTTCTGATAGGATGCCCCTACGTTTAGCTCTAAGGATGACCCCAATCAGAATAACTGTGCACGTTGGCATAAAGACAGACTCCTCTGAAAGATACAGACCTGGGGTTGGTTTCTTAATCCACTAGTTATCACTAATTGATAGCTGTGTAACCTCTGGGATATTACTTAACCTTAAATACCAAACACCGCCTCTACTACTTATCTGTCATGTGCTTGTGTCTCTATTATAATGATGGTTACTATGGGTACTGTTATTAATATTTTAACAAGATGATCTGATAAGCCAGGTTAGGAATCCAGGGACTGAACATGGTCAATGTTGGATTAATTCTGATTGCCATTTTGGTTGCTATGGATAACTGAAGAATTTCCAACATTTGTGCAACCCCAAATCTCCAATTCCCCAAACCTCCAATTGTCCAGAATTAACACTGGTTACTTAGGTTATTTGATCAGAACATCATGTTAACAAATTATTCTGTCTTTTTTTTTTTTCATCCCTGGAAAAATTTTAGGTCATGGGGAACAAGATTAGGCACGAAGCCTCTGATTACTTAAAAGGAAGGAACTGAACAGGAAGTGGAGAAAAGATGGTGTGGAGGCAGAATTTCACTCTTAATAATTTGACCTAGACCAGCCCTTTCAGAGAACTGGCAATTTTGACTATTTAAAAGATCTATTAGACTGACCCTTTGCTCTATTTTGCAGTTTGGGCTTTCTGATAGAAGTTGTTTTTTGAGACAAGATGAGTTCACAGGAAGAGATGAGTCAGAAAACTGGTTAAGGTTGACTTTCTTTTTGCTGTGTTTCCTGTTTTCCTCACAACTGATCTATTTTTGGCAGGGAATCATGTTATAAACTGTCTGGGGCTGTTGTTTGGGGATACTGTACTAAGTCCTGACAAAGAGAGAATTCTGAGTTAGTGAATGACTAAAGAGTGTTTTCATCCTAAATAATGATAGACCTGCTAGACAGTTGTAGCTGGATTTTCCATTGCTTTGCAGACAATATCATAGGATTATAGGGTTGGACGACCTTTAAATAGATAGATGTATAAGCCATAAATTCTTCTCTTTGTTTATTTTCTTTCCAGCGCTAATCTATGGAAAACAGGACTATCTTTGGTAAGCTAGTTGTTTTTGTAGGAACATAGTTGTAGAATTTTTTAGTATGAGAATTTATCTCCTTTCTTGCTACCTCACTCCCCCAGAATAAGGCTTTTAGTTAGGAAAAGTAAGGGGTAAACCCAAATTATCATTTTGAAACTTTACTCTGTTTCAGATGAGTACCTTTCTAGAAGAGAAATGCAATATGTCTCAGTCTGAAACAAAATATTATTGCTGACAAGAGTCTAAAATGAGTCCATATGGCACCAAAAAATGATCTGACGACAATAGAAAATCTGTGCTTCTCTCATGCAAAATAAATGTTTCTCTCTATTGATCTTGTATTTGAAGTGCCTATTGCTGTCCTGTCAAAGTACCAAGAAAACACATTTCCAGTAATTCTAGGAGCTTAATAAAAATACCTGATTGTTACAGCATAAAATTACTTTGCTCAGGATTTCCACTCACTATATGTGAATGAATATAGCTGCGTAGAAATTCACATTCACTTATAGGTATATAAATAAAATATTTTTTCATTATATTCTTGAGTATTTCTGTTAATCACTTAAAATTTAAAAGATATGAAGTTCTGCATATTTCAAGAGAGCATTTTAAGAGTTTTCTCATAAAGGCCTGAATGAACTCAAAGCAGATCAAGTTTTACTATAAAAGATAAATCAAATTAGTGGCTTTCAGATCAGCATGTGCTGGGTGGAATTTGAAAGATGATATTAAAAATCTGTAATTACTTACCTTTCTTTTCAACCTATATTTTATTTGTTTCCAAAGATAGCACAGTGATATTTTAAGCACCTCTTCAAACCACAATAAAGCAATCATTTAGCATCCTCACACTGAGGTTTATAGTTTCATACAGGCAACATTTTATTCTCCTTGACACAAATTTAGAGTGATATTCCATTTAGGTGAATATGTCTCATGTAGAAAATCTTCCTGAAACTTTATCAAAATTTTTAAATGAAGCCCCAAAATTGGAAAATAAAGGATTGGCTGAAAGTTATTATGTAATTAATTTTGCTGAATTCACTGTAATAGGCTTAATTCTAAATGTAGAAAACCTTGTTTTGTTGGAAGAAATTGTTTCAAATCATTGAAATTATTTTTCCTAAATGTTGAAATACAAAACAAAACAAAAATAAACAAGCTGATGAACAAACAAGTCCCCACTTCATTTTGACCTGGTTTGTAAGTCCAGCTTTGACATAAATGCAGTATGCTCACTTGGGAAAATATTTTAATCATTTTTGGTCATCAATTTTCTCTTGTGCAAAACAGATGCAATAATTTTATTACCTATAAAATTACTGTGAGCATTAATTGAGAAATTCAATATGTTCCAGTCACTGTGGCTTCATCAAACTCATTAGCCTTTCCTGAGAGTCAGAAAGAGTCCTGCGTAAATACAGCTAAATAGCCTTTGACAAAGGAACCGAGGTAGCACCAATGGAGAAGAGAGAGAGCCTTTAAAAATTAGTAGTGGACCAAAAAATAAATAAATACATTAGTACTGGAACAACCAACACCTCACAAAAATTCAAAATAGATTAAACTTAAATGCAAAATGCAAAACTCCTAGAAGACAATATAAAAGAAAGCCTGGATGGCATCAGGCATGATGATGACATTTTAGATACAATAACAAAGGCAAGACCTAAGAAAGAAATAATTAGCTGGACTTCATTAAAATTAAGCACTTCTGCCCTGTGAAAGGCAATGTTAAAAGTGAGAAAGAAAAAAATCATATACTTGGAAAATTATTTGCAAAACAGACATATGGTATAGGACAGTTATCAAAGTATACAAAACACTAAAAAAAAATGAAAAACCTCATCACAAAATGGGCCAAAGTACTGAATATTAGACAGACATCTTACCAAAGAATGCATATATGCAAATGGACAATAAGCATAGAAAAGACTAGGAATGCAGACTGGTCCAGCCACTGTGGAAATCAATATGGAGATTCCTCAAACAACTAGAACTAGAGGTTGCATTTGATCCAGCTATTCCCCTACTGGGGATCTTCCCAGAAGAGTTAAAATCGTCATACCACAGAGATATATACACAACCATGTTTATAGCAGCGCAGTTTGTAATAGCTAGGTCTTGGAAACAACCCAAATGCCCAATGACCAATGAATGGCTAAAGAAGATGTGGCTTTTCTACACAATGGAGTACTACACTGCCATAAAGAAGGATAAACAAGAGTCATTTGTATGTAAATGGATGTTCCTTGAGAATATACTACTCAGTGAAATAAATCAGACACTCATGAGCACACATCGAATTGTTTCTCTGATATGAGAAACCATAGCTGTAAATAAGGACGAAGTAGTGTAACGGATATTATATAAAAGGAAGATAATATACAAAGGAGGGGAGTACCAGAAAGAGGGAAGGGGGAAAAGCAGGAAGGGAAAAAAACGGAGAGAAAGGGGAAAAGGAAATCATGGAGAATTGTAAATAAACCTGCTGTAAATAGGGATGGAGGGAAGAGAAAGAAGGGGAGGGTAGAGGGGGGAGATCCAAGAGACACCATGTACAGGTACAAAACAAACATGTTAAATGTGATCAATATATGGACAATGTACCAATACATGTTCTTGGTTAAAAAATAATAAAAAGAAAAAAAAAAAAAAAGAAAAGACTAGGAATATCCTACCAGGAGGGAGCTGCAAATTAAAACAATACAAGATGTATTATACACCTATTACAGGGCCCACATCCATGACCCTGGAAACCTTTTCCTCTGAGCACAGAATGGGGCTGCTTTTCCCAGGCTCTTTTGCACTCAATTTGGCCAAAAGTTGGTAATTCCAGATAATGGCCCCTGTCCTAGTACCGGCCTGTGAATGAACCTCTCCCCTCCTCTCTCTCTCTCTCTCTCTCTCTCTCTCTCTCTCTCTCTCTCTCTCTCTCTCTCTCTCTTTATCTCTCCACTTGTTGAATGGACACACCTTAATGAACCCCTAGAGGACAGCTCAGCCAGGTAGAATGTGCCTGGAGCTGTAAATAACCTTATAGTAGGCAGTTTATTGAACAGGAACATCCACACAAGAATCTTCATGAAAATACAAACTTTCATTTGAAAACCAGTGATCATTGGAAATATGTTTGACACTAACAGCTACTATTAGCATTACTAATTCTAACTTGTACCAAATACAAGCTTTGAACTGTGAGCTCCATGAAAACAGTGATAACTCCACTCCATTGTCTAGCACACAGAAAGACATTCAAATTGTTCCTGAAAACGGGAACAACTTAAAAAAAAAAAAAGTACTCCCAAATTTGGTCTGGACACAGGTGCTTTATAAATCACAGCTACTCTTGTTATATTAGTATTTTATTATATACTTACAATGACTTACAATTAAATAATTTCATTTTCCTCTGTGTTCATCATTTTCCAGATTTGGGTCCTTATTCTTCTTGGAAACAATTACAAAATCTCTCTTACAGATATTCTGGTCTCTAGCTCCCACATAGAGCAAATTCACTTGTATGTTTTGTGGAACACAGTTATTTTTATTGAAGCAAGATTATATTCCAAGAATATTAATTTTAATGAGTTACTTTTTCAAATAAGTTATTCATGCCAGTTAGCATTTATAAAGTCCTTAGAGTCATGTCTGGCACAGAGGAAGTACTATATAAAATGCTATGCTAAAAATATGTATATATCATCTTATACTTACATTTTTGCCTTTCTCCTTCCAGCATAAAACAAATCCTATTTTCATTTATTTTTAGTTTCCAAGTGAAAGAGCTTTAATTTACACTTGATGTTACTTGTATCACCTGTTAGAGTCATATTTGACATTTGGTACAATATTTGTTTGTGTTCAAATGCAATCATGATCATAAAAATTGTTCTCTTTCAAACTGACATGATAATCACTTTGAAACTTTGCATTTAAGCATGGAGTAGAGTCATAGCATAGTGGCTCCTAAGAGTAGTGTCTATGAAATGAAAGGGAATTTCTATATTTTAGATACTATATTTCTGAGCTGAAAAATTCTAAATGTAGCTTGTGACTGCTATAAAATTTCATCTGCCCATCACCAAGGAAATATGGCAGGAGGGTATTTGGAAGAAGAAAAACATCGGCAAGACTTCCACCTATGATGATCTTCCAAACAGACTTATCAGTTTAATTTTGTTTGGAGAGGAACAAAACAATCAGAAAAAGAATGAATATGAAGGTTTATGTTTAAAGTTCATGTAGATCATTCAAGAGATGCAAATTAAAACAACCCTGAGATTTCACCTCACTCTAGAAAGAATGGCTATTATCAATAAATCAACCAATAACAAATGCTGGGGGGGGCTGTGGAGAAAAAGGAACCCTTCTCCACTGTTGGTGGGAATGTAGACTGGTGCAACCACTATGGAAATCAGAGTGGAGATTCCTCAGGGAACTAGGACTAGAGATTCCATTTGACCCAGCTATTCCCCTTCTTGGTATCACCCCAAAAGAATTAAAAGCATCATACTGCAGTGATATATGCACACCCATGTTTATAGCAGCACAGTTTGTAATAGTGAAATCTTGGAAACAGCCCAAATGCCCATCAACAGCGGAATGGATAAAGAAAATGGGTTTTTTTAATACAATGGAGTACTACTTTGCCATAAAGAATGATAAGCTTGAGATATTCCTAGGTAAATGGATGCATCTTGAGACCATACACTTAAGTGAAATAAATTGGACACACATGTTTAAATACCACATTGTTTCTCTGGTGTAAGAAACTAAAAGTGTAAATAAAGACTAAAATATATTATATTGAAAAAGAGAAGACAATGTCCAAATGGAAAATGGAACAAGAGAGCGGGGAAAGGAACAGAGAGACAAGAGATATAAGAAATTTAAGGAAAAAATGGAAACAAAGCTTTTGTAAATAAGGAGGGAGGAGGGAGTGACGGGAGGGGAGGCGAATGTGAAAAATAGAAGCAACAAGATATATCACGTACAGTTACAAATCCCCTATGATGAATGTTATCACTATGTACATCTAAAATATACCATTAAAATAAAATTAAAAAAAATAAAGTTCATGCAGGAAAATTCTGCATTGTATCCAAGAAAGAAAAATTTCTCGGTCTCTAAGTTAAAAAAAAACTGAACAAATAAGAAGGTAAGAGACTTATCTTCCACTGAAGTGTTTGTATCATTTCAGAATCTGGTAACCAGACTTACCAATACCAAATACCACTAAACTGTTATGCTATTATTGCCATTGTCAGTGAGGTTTCTGTCCTGGAGACCTAATCCCTAGACGCAGAGTACTGGCCACGCAGGCCAAGGGGTAAAGGCAGAAGTCTGCTGTTGTGCATTGAAAATGAAAATCGCTCAAGGAGACTGTGACTGTAGAGAAAAAGTGGATTCGCTTTGAGATTCTGTGACTCATGGATATAGAGTGATAACCTGAAGCAAGGTTAAAAGAAAGATATTTTAAACTGAAACATTAAGTAATAGGTAGATTGCAGCACCTTTTTAAAAGTTTCTCTTTTTAATTCACATAAGGTTCTCTGTGTGTTTGAAAGCTTGTCTTAGATTCCTGGCTGTTATTTATAGGCCTGAGTCATCAGACCTCTGAAATAGTTAATACGCAAGGAACCAACTTAACCAACAAGGAGGAATGAGGAAGACACCGGGGAAAAATTCTAAGTTTCAAGAGAACAGTGACTCATCCTAATATTCCTTGTTATAAATCTATTAGCAAGTAGCATATTATAACAAATTACGCTATGTTCTTACCCACTTACATGCACACACGCAGTCAGCTAGTGATAAAATAATAGGAATACTATTTTTATCCATTTGTCATAATATTTTCAAGAGTATCTAGATGTTATATATGGCCACCATATGTGTCTATTTGCTAAGGCTAAAATAAAGTCCGTTACTCAAAATACAGAGGCAGGCACAAAATTCAACAGTATAATCTTCCGATAGAAGAGAAATAGGGTGACTGAACGGTATTTTCTGTTCTGTTTATAAATTAACATGATATACCCCATGCCCAAATGCTGCTCTACGTTCAATTATAGCCTTTTTCATCTACCTGTATGGACTCCATTTAGTGACTCTTCCCTACTTAATTTCTTGATTCTCCTATGTCTTACATCATTTAATAATAACTAAGTGGACTAAATTTATCTGATATAAGCTGATTCATTATTTAAAATAACTAAAAAGTACAAATGTTAAAATAAGTATTATTAATAAAGATCAGTCCTAATGAAGTTCAATTTTTAGTCAGATTATTTTTAATAAATAATAATGGCGGGTTCACAAATGAAGCATCGAATGATTTTGAGAACCCAGTAAGTCAAGTACAGACAATATGAGTCATAATTGTGTCTTCTGCTTTTTACAGGACAGATGTGACATTGATCTTCTCAGAGCATTTTAGTACTATTCAGGGTGGGCTCGCATGGCCTAGGCTGCCTTCTCTTTTTCTTATTCTCCACATTAACAGAATATGTGCTATTATAGAACATAGAATGATGCAAACAAAAACTATCACTTATATCAAGCACAAAATACATTGGAGAATGTCTGAAAGACATTGAAAATGAGGTACATTCAGTTCCATTTTATTTATCTTTTTTTCTTTTCTATGGCATGTTAATCTCCATGTCAACACCTAAGTTTTTCTCAAGTGGTCAGGATACAAATAAAATAACTGCATCCACTAACATGATCATCAACAAACGCACGTTCCGTATGAAATGTATTAATAACTATTAAGTATTTATAACATACTAGCCATAATTTTATAAGACTTGTATAGATTAACTAATTCAACCCTTATGAAAACCATGTCAGAGAGTTAAGCGCTTTTGCTCCTGTTTTGCAGATGAGCTAGACAGAGAAAATTTGCCCAATTTGTATGCATTGCTATGAGGATAGACAGGTGATCTGCCTCTGGAGCCAGGTTTCCTGCTATGCTACCTCCTAATACCTACGAGAGTTTACAGCTGACTATATTTTTATATACACAGCAAAATCAGAACTTTTTTCATTTTACTTATCCATATAAAATTCGGTCCCATCGATTAACTGAATAAATTAAACTTTTTCCTTGAACCTGGCGGTTCATAATTTCATAAATGTTTTAATAGCCCTGTGTCAAATCCTAGCTTGTTTTTCAGCGACTCAAGATGAAGAGAAATAACTTGAAAATTAACATTATAATGTTGGGGAAAACACACATTTTGATTGTATGAGTCTCGAGTACTAGGATGTCTTTTAGTCATTTTTTTACATTGAAAAATGAAAAAAAAAAAGAATGGTAAAATTATTAGCTGAAATATAATAAAATTACAAGTAACACCCTTAAATACCTGAGCCACCTGTGGACCACGTGGACTTGCCCACTTCTGAGAAAAGAAAATCGGAATGCCCCAGAATGTCCCCGGGTGGAATTGTCACAGGACGGAGAGAACACCCACTGCTTCTCCATGGGTCAAGTTACAACTCCATGATGACTGGAATGAGTTAGGATGACAGGATGAAAAGGGTCAGCAGAGAACACACAAATCAATACCGTACGTACAGTATGCTACGGAAAACGTCAATACTGAAATAAAAATAGAGACCAGTGAACAGGGCGCTGAAAAACAAAAGGTGGGCCAGGGAACCAACGGAGGAAAGAGCTTAGAACGAAGAGTGTAGCTAAGGGGGGAGAAAAGTACATACTACATTTTTCATTATAATAATTCATTGCACAGAGCAAAAATTAAATATCACTTAACTCCAATAGTAAACTCAGTCCTTACGTATGAGGTTAGAGCATTTTTATTGTGCTTTTTATTTTAATTTTGTAGCTTCTCATGTGGACATTGAGATGAGTGAGTCATGCATGTTACACTGTCCAAATTTATGTCAGTCTCTGACACTTTTCTCTCCATGTTTCAGGTAAACATATTAGCACTTAAAGAGATCACATAGAACAACATAACAATTAAAAAGTTCTATTAAGGTTATTAATAATTTCCCCTAACTGTAGCTAAAAGCATAAATATATACTGATGATAATAAAACTGTGATATGATACGATGCACTATTGATAAGACAGAAGATGATGTTGTGAGATATTTTTAATCTCACGAACAGGAGTGAACATAATGGGATTTTCATGCAGTATCTAGCATCGTCTGTGGTATCTCTCCAGACAAAGCAGTTCTATGTTTCATGATCATATAAGGATGTCACTGTAGATATATCACACATGATCCCTGAATATGCAGTTTTTTAGCCTAAGAAAAAAATATTTGCTACTTCATATCCCCTAATCAGAAGATCTTTTATGTACCATATATTTAGGAATTTTTACTCTTCTAGTAGGAGTTTTATTGATGATTTCTACTTCAGTTTCTATTCCCCTACAGGTTTGGGATAGAAACATACTTAATATTATTCAATATTTCCCTGTGTATAATTTATTAACACACTTACAATGTCATATCATTGAAATTTTCAAAATGTATATGTAAGAGTCAATTGATTAATTCATTTCAAATATGATTAACAGCACTGACTTTAAAGAAAAATCAATATTTTAATTTCATAAATTTTTTTTGATGTTTAAAGCCAAGACATTGTAAGTTAAAAATAAATATATCTTTGTGTTTCTGAGATGAATTCATACATTCATTTTGAGTGCAGATCAATAATGTTGCTTTTTTCAGCAAATATCTTATCACTTTTTCTCTTATCACGTTTTTCAACTAATATCTTTGAGTTTAAGGTTGGATTTTAGATGTTTCCTCAGTGAAACCACAGAATTTTCTAAGTTTCACTTTTACCATATTTTCAAATTTTCAGTGTCTTCATCAAAGTGAACAATATACAAGCAATATACGTAGTCAAAGAAAAAAATCTGTTCATTTTTAGGACAACTGCAATGCCCACTCACCTACAGTGCCCTTCAATCTGGAGCTCTGGGTATTGCAACGTCTCTCAGAGACCTACTCTGACTTTTTCATTTGCAAAGGAGTAGTTTATGCAAATATGGGTTTTATGGATCCTCAGAGGCCTCTGACAACTTTTTGCAATCATCTTGAGTAAATTATCAAACACACTAGACATCCATATGAGCACCAATAAATTTCCTGTGGGTCTCTGGAGGTTCTAGCTTATTCCTGAATCCTTTAAGGATTGTTTGGTTTTAGCCAGTTAAGAGCTGATGTGGTTGTTATATGGAAAACAGTATGGGTTTTATAACACCTATGAGGCTTCACACTACTTTCTGTAATTAGCACAAATGTTGAATTAACAGAAGAATCAATGGAATAACTCATCTGGTCTGCTCTGAATTTATACCTCATCTCTTCCAAGAGTTGTGCTGAACCCGTAAGTGGTACTCATTTATTTAGTGTTGATGGTGTCACTGTGTTTCTTACCAATTTCGTATCCTTAACAACTGAGGAATTGAGGAAGTGGGAAAAAGTAAAAAGTACAAACATGGGATTTGTTTGGTAAAAGCATGCAGACATCGTCAGATTCCAGATATAGAATTTCCTTTCATAACCTCTGTTCCAGCCCTTCTCCCATCATATAGAGTCAGATATCTGCAGACAATTGGGATCTGAGATATTTAAGAAAGAAGATACACTCAAATGTTATGAGTACACATGTCTAACTTTTATCCAACATTGAGATTAGGGTGCCCTGTTCCAGAACCCCTATGTATTGGGGGGTCATGTGAAAACCCTGAAAATCTTTGTGTACCTTAACTCTGATATGAAGAGACTAGACGATGAGTGCCTGATCTCATAAGAGGTAACAGCCACATGACAATTGATTGTAAAAGGTAATTACAGATATACACCAGAGATCAATTGTATAACCACCTCAGCTAAAAGTCTAATTTGGGAATTTAATGGAAATTGAAAAGGCACTCCATGTTGGTTGTGAAGTTGTCCTTAGTCATCAAAATTTAGTTTATCATCAAAGTAGTGCCAGCTAATAATGAAAATATGAATAACAGTAAGACAGTGGTGATGGTAGATACTAACATTTATCGAAGAATTGCTAAAAGGTCAGTGTCTGCTAAGTGTGTCAAAGGCATTACTACACCTTAATCTTTCTACAACCCATTTCAAGTCTATTTCAGACACAAGAAGATCAGTGCTTGCTTCGGCAGCACACATACTAAAATCAGAAACAAGAATGTCAAGTCTTAGAGACACGCACAGCTAAGAACAAAGTGGAATTTAAAAGCTGGGTTTATTCTAAATCCTGAACTCCTAACCGTTATGCCACACTCCTCAGCTATTTTTTTCTTTTATCCATAATATATTTGATCCAGTTCTATATAGGCAGATTATTTTGGTTCTTTTTCTGCTGTTTTCTTTTTTTTTTTTTCAAGACAGAATGAGCACTCTTTAGTGACTTTGCATAGCACAGCATTTTTAACCTTTCCATACAAAAGGACTGTTGAGAGTCACCAAATGTGTGGCCTTTCCAGAATTTCTTCTAAAACAAGGGAGTAATTGACAAAATTCTTGTGAATCTTTCATCCACTGTAGCTCATAACCACGTTTCTTCTTTGATAGCCAAAATTCTCTTCTATAAAGAATACCAGGCCTCAGAATCTTCCTTATTTTCATCTCTTATGTCACAAATTTTCATTTGAAAATTTTAATGAGATGCATTGTTTTTAAAATGATTTTGAGTTAATAATACTTGTCAAGGCAAAAGTAATATTTTTCTGCTATTTTTATATTTGAAGTTTTTTTTTCACTATTAGTAGTTAAATACAGAGATGTACATTTTCTTTCTCCAAAGCCTTTAGCTTTAAAAAATAAACTTGTTTAGTACAAAACAAGACTCATTTATTTTACTTTTCGTAGGCTTGAAACATCAATGATTTTTACAAGAAAATAAATAAGGTTAAAGAAAAGAGTTTACCGAATTCTCTGTAGGAATTTTTTAGACAGTAAGACATATTACATAGGGATTTTAAATATGTATACTGTAGTGTTTTTGATAATTTGAAAAAGACAGTTTCCTCCCTCTTCACACCTTGCCTAGAGCTATGACTGTGAATGTGACATTGATCTCCTTCATTCCTCAGAATCTTCATTTATTTTGAACTATTTTTCATGGTTCTTACATTCACTAATTTCACATTCCTAGTAACTAATACTCTCTCACTTCTTTTTCCCCATAAATTACTGTTTCATATGAATGTAAGTAAACTCTTTTCCTCTTGTTTTTTATTTTGCTTCAAATTTTTCCTTGTGAAAGCATTACTTCTCAGTATCAAATTATATTCACATGTCAACAAGTTGTTAACGAGAATTCTATATAATCAAACCCTGATTTGACATGTAAAAAAAAAAAAACTTATTTAGATGCTAGAAAATGGGATTTGCCCATTCATTATATATGCAGAAGAATGGAATTAGAGCTTGCTTTTAAAATTGACTTAGTTTCTGTGTCTTTTGAAAAAAAATGAGATGACATCATGACATAATTGTTTATGTTGTTAGGTACATTTAATGTAATATGATTGATGAAAGATTTTTTTTTAATTCTTAAGTTGTAAAGCTTTATATAATTATGACAAGATATTTATTCATCTTTTTTAGTGAAGAAGATAGCTCATTAAAAGACGTGGTTTTCATAAGTACAGACTGAAGATGTTTTCACTGTTTGTTAAAAAATCATTAAATTAGCCACAAATTGAAAAATAGAGTAAAATGAAACTCCATGAAGTCATCATTCAATATTTACCATTACCAATTAATAGTGGATTTCATGCACCTATACCTCCCACGATAAGACTAGTCTGAGGCATATCCTATGCATCAGAGCATTTGTTGCTATTTCAGTATATAATTCCAAGACACAGAGAAATGTCATTTTTAGAATAACATTTAAACATTATCATGTCTAAAACAAATAGCAATAATATCACCAACTGTCTAATTATCATCCAAATTTTCTCAATTGTATCAATTTTCTTAATTGTGTGATTAATCAAAATCCAACTAAAGCCGCACACAGAAACAGGTTGATATATCTCAGTCTAATTTAATCATTAAATTCCCATTTCATCTATAGTTTTTATTTCAAGATTTTTATTTATCTGTTGGACAAAAACAGATTATTTCTAATTTTTGTTTTATTATAGAAGTTTTATTGATTTTACCAATGTTAGAGAATTCAAGAGTAATTCTTAGAAAAAGCTTAGTATATTGCCTGTCGCACAGTAAGCACTTCCTAATCATTAAGTATTATATGTCCCTGATGAGTATTAATGTCTCTTTGGACTGTCAAAGTGCAACACTCTGAACTGTCTCCCCAAACCACAAATTAGACTTAATTCTAAACTGATACACTCCACGACTGAAGAAAGATGGATAGAAATAATCCGCTGTATTGAAAGTTATTGTCATGTAAGTACACATACTTCTATAGGTCAGAAAATGTGAAATGATGAGCAAGCCTTTTGAAACAAAATTGTCCCTTTGTTCTATCGCATTCAAAAATAAAGTTCAACTTGTTCACTTTTATTTCTGTAGCACAATTTGATGGAAATGAGTAATTCCATTCACTATGCTATAAAAAGATTTTAAAACTGATTCAACAACTCCATGCCATTCTTTATTTAAATTGTACATTTCCCTTATGTGCATCCTGCCAACTAACATCACCCACTAATCCTTACAATAAGAGAAAAGCAAAAAATTAATTTTTCAAAGAAAAATTAATAACGCATTTGTTACTGAAAGATTTCAGTTGGTAACAGGTAAAATTACCCAAAATTCCATAGTTATACTTAAAAAGGAAATGACAAGTAAATAAGAACAACATTTATTCATTCACATTCAATGGATACATGCTATGTACCTAGTGCTGAGTAGAGGTGCCAGGAAAGCCATGAATACAACGGATAGACATAATCCTTGACCTTCCATTTCCTGTGACACTGTGAGTAATATGGAGAATAAATAGATGGCAGCAGGAGATGTGATTGGCAAAATGCAGAGTGAGATGGAGTCACCTGGTTTAGAACTCAAAAAGGATATTTGGAAAAAATAACTTCTGTGTTGAGTCTTAAATGGTAGAAAAGGAGATAGCCAGTGAAGGTAGAATGAGGGCTGGAGGAAGAAGGATAAATCTAGAAAGAGAAGAATGCATCTGTGAAATCCCATGGGAAAGAAAGAGCAATGTGCATTCTAGGAGCTAAAATCAGATTGCTATAAGGGAGTATGAAGTGTAATGGGAGGTAAGGTGATGACATCATAGAGGTAAGCAGGACCAGCGCTTTCTTGGGGCCTGAGAAATCATGAATAAAATAAGGATATTTATTGCCTATTTTAGAGCAATGGAACAACTACTAAAGATTAAAAGCAAGTAGATGACATAATCATACTTTTATTTCAGAAATATCACTCTGGTGAAGCATGGAAATGGGAGCACATGCAATTTGTAGCAATATACAGAGCAAGTACATAAATTATAATGTTGCTAAACCTACACTTTTCTTTAGAACAAAGGCTAAGAGTTTTGAAAGTTGTCATTTATTTCTATTTTTATTACTTTTCAGTTGAAGTGTTTTCTAGTTTGAATATCCACATTTATAAATAACATTTAAGTTCAGGTTAATATTTGTTAACTACTTGGTTCATTATTTGATGGAATCATTTTATCTTTTGTACTCCAAGTTATAGTAAATATCAAATATTTGACAATTATTTGTCTTTTCCTATTCAGGATATAGAAAGACAGAAGAAAATTCCAATCCCATATAACAGTGAAAACAGATAATCTTCAGAAGTATAATTACTTTTGAACACTTTGGAAATCTGAGATCATGAACCCACCAAGATAAATGAATCCTAAAGTGTGATAAATCTCTCCTAAAATGAACGGCATATATTCATGAACACACAGAAAAAGATGACCATCGTAAGAATGGGTAACATCAAACCAGCTAAAAATTTTACTAAATGTTAAAGTTGAGGTTAACTTATTAGTTTAGAACAACAACAACAAAATATTCTACATGTACATTCTGTCTGCTTTCAACAGGCTTCTCTGAGTTGCTGAGAAAGACCAGGGATGGGAATGGAGACTGGAGGAAGCCCCCATCAAAGCATAGGAACACAGAAAGTGATAGCTATTATCAGGATACAGGAGAAGCTCCATGGACCATTTTGATATTTAAAGTAAATACTTAACTTATAAATGCACACCCCTCAAAAGTTCTTTGCTCTAGAGTACAATCAGTTATACTGTTTGGGGGAGAGAATTGGAATCAAAATCTATCTGCCACTGGGGATGACTAGGAAAAACACCTCGATCCATTATTTATTGCCAATATAAAATAGGGGTCTATATTTCCTGGAGAAGACTCAGAAAACTTATCCTCTACAAAATCCAGAGTTGAGGTACCATAGTGCAAAAGGATGATCATGTGGAGAAAGCTGAATTAGAGGCCAGTCAAAGATAACTGAGGCTATGTTCTCCTCACATGAACCTAGCAATGAATAAATGCACTACCAGCACCTTGATAAAAATGGTAAGAGTGAAAGCTGAAAGCAAATTAAAAAACTATTTTGTACAGGAGTCTTTAAACTAGACACAAATTAAGAGCAGTCAATCAAAAGCAAAATTTGAAAATTAAAGAACATCAAGTTAAAAATTGCTATTGCAAATGTCAGTCTTATCTCAACCACTTATTAGATTGGTACACACACACACACACACACACACTCACACACACTCACACACACACTGATGGCTTCATGAAAACACAAGATGGTCCGCTTTGGGGTGTGAATATCCTTGAGGTCAGTTTCTCTTACCCCACTTTGATGTTCAGCATACAATAAAATATTATAAACACATAAAAATAAGTTAAAGGCACAAGATGTAAGAAATAAAGCAGTTCTAAACTAGACTCACTGATGTTTTAAATATGGGATCTATCAGATTGGGTCTGGAGACAAACAATGATTAACATGCTAATATATTGAATCAACTGTATTATATTATAAGAAAAGGTAGAAAAGATACCTAAAGAGAAATAAATTTACAAGACAGTAATGGAGTTAAAAATTCAAATGGAATCCTAGAAATAAAAATATACGACATCAGAAATTAAGGATTTTTATGACATTATCAGCAGACTAGAGAGAGCTGAGGAAAGAATTAGGAAATGCACTTGATGACAAGCAAATCAAAATTTACAAGTAAAGCACAAAAATGAAAAACATAAGTAAAAAAGAACAGAATATTGAAGAGCTATAGGTTAATATCAAACAATTGAATATATGTACAATTAGTCTCAAAAAGAAGAGGAAGCCATCTATGACAAACCGACAGCCAACATCACACTAAATGATCAGAAACTGAAAGCTTTCATACTAAAATCTGGAACAAGACAAAGATGTCCACTGTCACCTCTATTATTCAATATAGTTCTAGAAACGTTAGTCAGAGCAATCAGGCAAGAGAAAGAAATAAAAGGGATAAAGATAGGAAAGGAAGAAGTTTAACTATCATTATTTGCGGATGACATGATACTCTACATAGAAGACCCCAAATATTCCACCAAAAAACTTCTAGATTTAATAACTAAATTCAGTTGCATAGCTGGATACAAAGCCAACACCCAAAAGTCAATAGCATTCCTATATACAAATAACAAACTCACTGAGAAAGAAATACCTTTCATGATTGCATCGAAAAAAAAATGAAATACTTAAGAATTTATCTAACAAAGCAAGTAAAAGATCTTTTCATTGAAAACTACAGTACTCTAAAAAAGGAAATTGAAAGAGATATCAGACAATGGAAAAATATCCCATGTTCCTGGATAGGCAGAACCAACATAGTGAAAATGGCCATACTTCCTAAATTACTATACAGATTTAATGCAATTCCAATTAAAATACCAAATAACATAATTCACAGAATTAAAGAAAACAGTCATGAAATTTATCTGGAACCAGAAGAGACCAAGAATAGCAAAAACAATCCTTGGCAACAGGGACAAGGCAGGGGGCATCACAATCCCCGACCAGAAATTATACCATAAACTTCTGTGATAAAAACAGCATGGTACTGACACAAAGACAGACCTGAGGACCAGTGGAACAGGCTAGAAGATACAGAAATAACTCCAAACACACTCAAATACCTCATCTTCGACAAAGGAGCCAAATACCCTCACTGGAAGAAAGATAGACTCTTTAATAAATGGTGCTGGAAAAATTGGCTTACCACATGCCAAAAACTAAAACTAGATACATATATCTCACCATGTACTAAACTAAAATCCAAGTGGGTCAAAGATCTAAACATTAAAACAGAAACACTAAATCTACTGGAGAATAGAATAGGAAGAACTCTTGAAGACACAGGTATAGGAAAAAAATTTATGAACAGAACCCAGACTCCATGGGAAATAATACAAGAGTCAGTGCTTGGCACCACATCCTATTAAATGGCTTTTGCACAGCAAAAGAAATCACCAATAGAGTGTGGCAAAAATTCACAGGCTGGGAAAAAATTTTTGCTAGCTGTCCCTCAGACAAAGGTTTAACATCTAGAATTTATAAAGAACTCAAAAAAAAAAAAAAAAAATCAAACCCCTCAAATTTAAAGCCCATACCCAAAAACGGGCATCTGAAATGAATAAACATTTCTGAGACAAAGAAATAAAAATAGCAAATAAATATATGATAAAGTGTTCAACACTATTGTTCATTCAAGAGATGCAAATCAAAACAA
Source organism: Hystrix cristata (assembly GCA_004026905.1). Taxonomy (NCBI): domain Eukaryota; kingdom Metazoa; phylum Chordata; class Mammalia; order Rodentia; family Hystricidae; genus Hystrix; species Hystrix cristata. The sequence goes on along the minus strand of PVJO010000809.1, from coordinate 20,304 downwards.
CACTAAGATTCCATCTCGCTTCAGAAAGAACAGCTATTATCAAGAAATCCACCAATAACAAGTACTGGTGGGGCTGTGGGGAAAAAGGAACCCTCCTCCACTGTTGGTGGGAATGCAGACTGGTCCAGCCACTGTGGAAATCAGTATGGAGATTCCTCAGAATACTTCAGCTAGAGGTTCCATTTGACCCGGCTATTCCTCTGCTTGGTATCTTCCCAGAAGAATTAAAATCATCAAACCACAGCGATATATGCACAACCATATTCATAGCAGCACTATTTGCAATTGCTAAGTCTTGGAAACAACCTAAATGCCTGATGACCAATGAATGGCTAAAGAAGATGTGGTTCTTCTACACAATGGGGTACTACTCTGTCATAAAAAAGGATAAACTAGAGACATTTGTAGGTAAATGGATGTACCTTGAGAACATACTCTTAAGTGAAATAAATTAGACACTCATGAGTACACATTGAATTGTTTCTCTGATACGAGAAACCATAAGTGTTATTAAAGGCAAAGAAGTATAATAGACATTATGCCAAAAAAAGAAAAAAAAGTATTCAAAAGAGAGGAGAACTAGATAGGGAGAAGGGGGAAAAGAAGGAAGAGAAAAAGAAAAGAAAGGAGAAAAGGAAAAATGTTAAAGTATAAATAAATCTTCAGTAAATAGGGAAGGGAGGGGGAATGGAAGGGCTTGGAGGAAAACCAAGATGTATCATGTACAGGTATAAATTAACTGTGATGAATGTGATCACTATGTACACAATGTGCCAATCCATGTTCTTGGTAAATAAAATTTAAAAAAAGAGGAGGAAAAGACAATGGAGCAGAACAAATATTTGAATAAATAGTAACCAAAATTAAGAAATAGCTATAAGCCTCAAACCCGAGAAGCTCATAAATATTTTAAAAAAGAAGAAAGAAAGAAAAATGAAGGGAAGTAGATTTTTAGAAGTCGCTTAGACACAACATTGCAGCGATAAGAACCAGAGATTAAGAAATTCATAATAGCAGCCAAGGATACAAAAATACAGTAGAATTCTCATTAGAAATACAGACAGCCAGTAGGCCAGAGAGGAGTATTTTAAAATTATGGGAAAAAAGAAAAAATAATAACTGAAGTTTCTGTTGAATTATTCTGTATCTAATAATAATATTTTTTTCTAAAATAAATGTATAAATCTGAAATAAAGACATTCAGACATTAAAAATATTCACATGTTAAAAATGAATAAGATATTAAAAATAAAATTAAAAGTAAAATAATGAGGAGAGACTCCATTGCCAAAATGCTTACAGTACTAGAAATATTTAAGGCAGTTATTCAGGGCTAAAAAAAAATATATCAAGTGGAAAAGTATATTTAGAAGAATAAATAAGGAATGATGGAAATTCCAAGTACAGAGAAAAATATGAAATTTATTTTCCATATTTTTAGGACATTATAAGCGATGTTACTTTCCCTAGGCTGCGCTAACAAATTGCCACAAACCAAGTGATTGAGAAGAACAGAAATTTGTTCTCTGAGATTTATAGAAACTACGAATCTAAAATTGAAGTGTCCGCACAGCCACAGTCTCTCTGAAAGCTCAAGGGAGGATTCTTATCTACTCATCTAGGTTCTGATGTTGCCCGAAATCCTTGGTTTCCTTGGCTTCTATATATATTATTCCAGCGTCTATCTCCAGAGTCACATGTTGTGGCTTGTATCTAGATGTCCCCCCATGGTCTTATGCAGTCATAGGTGGGGCTTTGCAAGGGCAGCTGGATGTAAGGTGTGTGATGCCTCAGTGAAAGGGGTGTGGTTCTAAATTTGTCCACTGATTGGTTTGGCATTGTGTGGATATGGACAATGTGAAGGCTCACACTGTGTGGAGGGCACCACTCAAAGAGCAGGCAGCCTGGAAGAGATAAGAGAGAGGCAGGCTGCTGCTTCTTCATAGCTCACTCATAGTCCGTTGCCTTCTGCCCGCACGAACTGTTTCTCCTCTGTGATGCCCCTCTGCCATGCCAGTGATTATGGACTGAAACCTCTACAAACTCTGAGCCAAAATAAACAGTAACTTTTGGTTATTTTGTCTTGACAATGAGAGAAGTAACTAAGAGAACATGGAAGATGGATCTGTGTCCAAATTACTGTCTTCTTATGAGAAATACAGATAGAATATTATGACCCACTTTATTCATTATATCGTCATTTTAACTTGATTATATCTGCACAGTCCATATTTCCAAATAAAATTACATGCTATAAAGTAACTCACATGTGCACGTGGGGACTTCAACATATTTTTTTTGGATGGGAACATGATGCAACTCAAAACAGCAGGATCCCTGCTTTTTATCCTTAGTGTGTCCATGTGCTTCTCATGTGCCAAGTACATTCATTCTATCTCCACATCCCCAAATGTGTGAAAATACTCTAGCATTAATTGTAAATCAAAAATTGCATCAGAATATAGTCAACTTCAAAAGTACCAAACATCACGTTGTGAATTATTGAAATCAAGTATCAGAGAATGTGTGTATGGTCCATCCTGCATGAAATTTAGATCTCCATCTATAGATCTTGAAACCCACAAAGCAATCTGCTTAAAAATGTAATGGTGGGACATGCATAAGATAGACCGTCCCATTGCAAAAGTGTGAAATTGAAAGGGGAAATTAAAAGAATCACAAGCAAATCTAAAATCCAGCAAAGCATACTCTATTAGATTACAAGATCTGAGAACAATCTCTGCAGCTATATGTTCGATCTTGTCAGCCAAGTAGAGAGATGGTCCCATCTTCCCAACCTCAAGGGTCCACTCAGCCCAAAGAGCAGTGGTCCCATCAAAATCCTAGAATTTGTAGGAGGGAGAATAAGGAGTAACTGCCAAAGAGAACAGGTTTATTTTTGGAGTGATGAAAATTTTCTGGAATTAGATAAAGGTGATTGCTGTACAACCTTGTTTACTGAATTGTGATGTTTTAAAATTGTGATTTTTATGTTATATGAATTACGTCTCCGTTTTAAAACTGAGGTAAACCACATGCTACCCTTTTTTGAGATTTATTTTAAAACTTTGTTGATCATGAGAGTGTAGTATTTATGGAACAAAAATCATACAGCAATGAGAGAAAAGGGTGTTTCTAAATATTTACACATAGTTAAATGATATTCAACAAAGTTAAGGTAATTTAATGAGAAAATTAAACAACTTCAGCAGATGTTACTGAAACATCAGGAAATCCAGAGTCAAAAGTTACAAAAATGATACTAAGTATTCATAATTTTGATGTCGTTAAAGTCATTTAAGGAAATTGAAAAGAAATGAAAATCAGTAACATGGATATACATTTACAAATGTAAGAAGAATAAGTTGTGGTGTGCTATTTGCACTGTAGGCTCACTACAAATATCAGTAATGTACTATATATATCAAAGGTCTAGAAGAAATTATTTTAAAAGTTTTCACTGTAAAAACAGATAAAAATTTGAGGAAATATAAATGTTCAACCCAGTTTATACACTGTGCAATGTATACTTGTATCAGAACATCATATTCTGTCTAATAAATACCTAAAACTTTTATGTATTTATGTATTAGTTTGAATAAAATTTTAACTTGAATATATTAAAATGTATATATGATAAATGATTCAAAACAAAACATAAAAAGAAATCTTACAACTAAAGAAGAAGACAAGAGTACACTAAAATTACATGGAAAGTTTTGCACATATTTCCCAAAAGAAGAATTACTATTGGTAAGTCCATGGGAAAAAAATTTAACACCTTTAGTCACTGGGAGCATTTAAATTAAATCCACAGTAAGACACCTGAACAAAGATACTAGAAAGGCCAGTATTAGCAAACGACCAAAACACAATGGAAAAAAATAGCACAGTCATACCTATGCCAAGTTGTGCAACAATTTTGCCAATAGTATGGTGGTTCCTTGTAAAAGTGAACACACAAATTTCGTATGACTGAGTGAGCTGACCCAACAAGATTCGAAACAGTGAACACATCCACATAAAGATCCATACACAAGTCTACAAGGCTGCATTAACAATACCAAAACTTCTTGGAAACATCCAATATTAACTGATATGTAAATAGACAAATTACGGTAACACTCATACAAAAAATATTATTCAGCCTTTAAAAATTATCTGCAAAAAATTATCTACAGATTTGTCCAACTATATCGATGACTTCTAAAAAATGTATGCCTAGTGAAAAAGTCAGGCTTAAATGTCTATACATGTATGGCTTCATTTTCAAGGTTTTTTACAAAGATAAAATAATGAGAACAAATCAGTAGTTAGCAGACACCCTCACTGTAAGGACTAATTACCAAAAGGGTCCACGGAGTCTTTTGGAGTGATGGAACTAATCTGTATCCTGACTGTAGCAGCAATTACATTTTTGTATACCTTTTAACAATCAGTTTTACTCTATTCAAATGTTGCCAGTAATACTGTTGTGTGTGGTATTATACAATCCCACCACCAAATTTCTGTGCTGGAATTCTAACATGCCATGCCTCACAAGGTGACCTCATTTGCAGATAGCTCCTCCCCCAAAGGCGTTCAAGTTAAAATGAGATTATTACAACTGGACCTAATCCAGTATTATTGATGTTCTTATAGAAAGGGGAATACTGAATACAAAGACATACATAGACAGTATGTATGCGGTATGTATGCTTTTAGTTCCACAATGTAGAACGTGAACACCAACACAATATAGTCATTCCATTCAGAACACAGAACCTCAATAGTGACATATTTATGTGTGGATAAACAATGAAAAAACATCCACTCAATTAGCATCTTTTTATATTGTCTTCATTAGCTTTATCCATTAGAGTACATTGTCTCCAGTACCTTTGTTGTTTGTCCAAAACCTTGTATTTATGCATTGCCTCAACTTGTAGATGCTATTTTAGTTGTTGCTACTGTGAACCTACAATAGACGTACATGGCTATTTCTCCCCTCGCACCCTCTTTATGAAGAGATCAGCTCCACCACATGCTTCTGATGGCACAAACACTGCCAAATCCTCTTACGAGAAGATCCTAGAAATGCATAAAAGGCGACCGTGCCAGCAAGGATCATCGCTTATCTTCCGTGTGCATGCAAGTTAGTCACTTTAGACATGCAGCTTCCTAAAGAAAAGAGGGACCTCCTCCAAGCAGCCGTTTGTGTGATTCTAAGTGAGAAGGTGGCAGGCAACCTTCTTCTCTTGGCAACTGACTGCTGTACGTAGTGGAGAAAGATAAAGAATGTTGGTTATTTGATAAGATGAAATATATGTTGCATAAATATTAAAGTCACAATTCACTGTAATTTAAAAAGGACTAATCATATCCTGGCCTTAGTATAGCTGTATAATCAGCAAAGCTTCTTAGGATGCATGCAGGAAAAAGAAAAGCGTCTAACCCTCAAAACTGACAAGTGCAAACATATCAGTCATGACGCTCCATCTTAGAGCCAGGCCCGGGAGGAGGTTGGTGAATAGCTGAGCATAATTATCCATTAACATAGCAACATTTAAATGAATTTCTGCAGACATGTTATAAAATTGTTCCATGTCCAGGGTTTATAATCATAATTACACTAGAAGTCTTTTTTTCAAAATGAATGTAACCTTATTTAATGCAATTCTTTACATCGTTGTCGCCCTCTGTAATCTCCTTAATAAGCAGATATTTAATTATATCCCTCCTTTATCAATTTTATATTGAGTACATCTGGAGGTCATGTGCCAGAACACTTAATATTCAATTTCATTTTTTAAAGTATATTAAAATAATTTAAATGGGCCTGATTTTAATATATTGTAACACAACTTCATAAATAATTATATACAGAAACTTGGATGGCCCAACAGATATGCAATGCAATCTAGAGTACAGAGACAGAAAGAGACGGGGACAGAGACAGAGAAACAGATATGTTATTTACATGTAGTAGCAGTTCACATCTACCTCCATATAGGAATACTCATATATTACTAAACATGCACACATTTTCCTTTGTAGAAAATATAGACATAAAAGCAGGGGAAGTGTCCTCTAGTGACATTTTTCCCTGTGCATCCCTCTGAACCTTATTGCATGCCCCCCTTCATAGATCTTGTTCGCACACAACAAACATGCCTCTCTACAATCTTTTGCAACCTCCACATGCCACAACCACATTTTGGGTTGTTTGAGATAGGGTCTCCCTATACCACTACCACTTTTGTAAACCATAGGTTTATTTTCTTCTGCACAAATATATATATATTTTTAATTAAGATACCAGTCAAAGGCATATATTTTCCTTCCTTTCATTTTCAGGAAAATCTGCTGCAGATTTCCCCTGGGCTACTTAGAGAATGGATGATCACTCTGGCCTCACACTGGCCCTCTGTATGTCTTACCTTCACAGTTTATAATAACAAAATTACAAAAGGATTGAACTTAAAGATTAGAATGGCCAACATCACTAGACCAGAATGCTGAAATTAGATTCTCAGATGTAGTCTGGATTGCATGATAGACACAAAAAAACTATTGAGGGCTAACGCATTTGCTGTATGACAAAGTGAAATAGTGTAAATAATCCTATCAAACTCAAGAAGAAGAAAGGCTTCAAGGAGACAATGTAGTGGGCTTGAATCAATATTAATACCTGGGAAATGACAGCAGCGGTAGAGCTACTGCAGTGTGAAACAATTAAGGTTGACAGGGCTCGGTTTGAACAATATGTTGCACTGGTCATAAAGCTTAGAGACAGATCTGCAAACAATGACAAACCCTGTGTACAGTAACTGCCATCATCAGTAACTGAGTGGTCAAGAGGTATAATTGGTGACCCAGGAATCACTAATTGGACATTAATCTTTGCATCACTCGTGTTTGCTTATAGAAATGACTCTTTCGTAAGTTTTTTTTTTTTTTTCCTCACAAAGGCAGGGCAGCTATGACTTTTACATTAGAAAGTAAGTCCCTTTAAGTAGTTGATCTGATTTTCCAGAGGACAAAGCCACCAATTCCACAATTAGAAAGATGGCTTAAAATGTCAAGAACCCCAGTAAAGTAATACTTTTTCTTAAATTGACAGTGAGGGATGAACAAGTGAGACTGAGCCCCTTGCTGGGAGCACATTTAATTGGCAGGGGTCAGAGAGTTTCACAATGATACAGAGTTCCTGAAGGATGAAAAAAAAAAAAGCACTCTGAAGAGAAGGAAAAGCTGCGAAAACTAGGTCTGGAGATGTCAGTGTCAATCTGCTCCCTCACAATCTTGCCTGGAGCAAGTTCTGCCAAGACTAAAGAGATAATGACATCTGCATGGTATATTCCTAGTACTGTAGCATTTTATTTTGCACCTGGGTAAAAATAAAGAACATTTAGGCCCCTTTCTTAAAAGAAAATTGGAGGAGGAGCTAAATTACATGCTTATTGTTACAGACGCGTATTTCCCTACCATCACTATACATTAAATAAACACCCATCGAGTGAAACACATCCTGAATTTTGCTACTAATTTTTAAATATGGAAAAATAACTTTGGTTTCAGGTCTAGTAGCTGGAGTTCCAGTCATTTTTGAATAGTTTAAGATGATTTAACTCTGAATAACAGAGAGCTCTGGGGTTTAATAAATATGCTTATTTGATTGAAAATCAGTCTTTTGCTATCTTTGTTTAGTGAAGCAGTGGGCTGATTTTACATGTATATTTAAATTTCTCTCATTAAGAAATATTTTCAACACTAGTATAATTGTGAACTACACCATGTGTGATTGGTTTATGGAATGTAAATGCACAAAAGTAAAACATTTCAATCTGGGCAAAAAGAATCCCTTAAAATTGGCACCATTTCTAAAATGTTGTGTCTGTGCTGGTATACAGAATTGTTAATATGATCATATTTCCCATATAGAGCTGAATCAGTTGCAAATATCTTAATAGACTCAGAGTAGAAAAATTGAGTAGATTCCAGGTTAAAATATTTTGTTATTTAGCAAAAAGTTATCCAATACCATCTATGCTAAAAATAGTATTCTATCAACTTTTATTTTTATGTATTTCAATAGGTAACTCGATTAGCCATTCTTTCATTTGTCTGGGATACCAAAAATATGAATCTAGCAGCTTCCAGACAGATTGTTTTTCTGGCTTTGTGTCTTGGTGACCCACTGTTTTGAGTCATTTTCGCTCAATTTCTTTAAAGCTGTTCACAGAAGTTCCCCTGAGAGTGTGTTGCTATGATTCATCCATGTTATGGAACATTTCTATAGTTCATTAGTTTGACTACTGTGATATTTGATAATGAGAGACGAACAGAAGATTTATTCGTCCAGTTATCCGTAGTGGGCATTCAGATGAATTCCAGGTTTTGCTGTTAGGCTACACTCACACAAGTGTCAGTATACATACAAGAGTCTCCCCTGAGTGCATATGTAGTAGAATTCTGAAACACAGAACATACGAATATTCAACTTTAGAAGGAAATAAGCAATACCAAATTCCTTCTTAGATGATTTCAACAATCTAAACCCATGATTTTCTACTACTTAGCAAAAGAACGCAATTTAACTCTGTTATTCTTTGCCTTTGCAAGCACTTTGGTTTAAGGTAATCTTCTGAGTTGTTTGATAACATTGAAATACTGTAACACCTTTGACAATGCAATGTATGAAATGTTTTTCCATCAGCTATCAAATTCTTGTTTTCCCAAGTTTGAGTTACCTCTTAACTCATTTTAGGCATCTGTCAGGCATCACTACTTCAAAAATAATGCTTGTTCTCACTAATGTGCCAATTAGTAAAATCAGACATTTTGTGCAAGAAAAGTTTCAACTTTATTTTTTTAGAATCGAATGCATTGTTAATGTGCACTTGATAAATATCCAAAAAGGAAAGAAATAAATTACACAATATATCTTATTAAAAACAATTTTAAAAAGTTAAATGAAATTTAAATAATGTGAATTAACAGAATTAATTTAATTTGGGTGAATATTATACCATATTTGATTCTTAATTTGTAGTAGTTTAATGTAATGAAAAGCAAATGTTATAAACTATTGAAGTATCAAAGGAAATGATAAATGTATTATAGCTTTTCAGAAAATATGTTCATGCATGATTTCAACTCTGACATTCAGATACTGGAAAAAATGAGATAAGAATAACCTCATTCTTTTAATTAGATATCATGTTCAAAAGTTTTCTCCATATTTACTTGAAGAAAAGGGATGTGCTATGGCAAATAATCTGTCCGACATCTACTATTAAAATTCACTTTGCTTTTTTTTTACATGGTACAAAATAACCATGCTGATTATGATCATTATGTATACAATGTACCAATACATGTTCTTGGTAAAAATAAAAAATTAAAAAAAAATTCACTTTGCTAGTAGGGAGTACAATATATTTCAACACATAGCAATTAAAATAGAATAAGATGATGATTTCCCATAATGAATACCAGTTTCAAGATAGTACTTGACAAAATAAAACAGCTTAAACAACATACAACAACAACGAAATAAAACATGATTGTTGGATATGCCTTATTCAACACCACATTTAAAATAAATAGTTCTTCATCTGCAAGTTTTGTGCATCACAATTTGAAAAACATGGTGTCTTGATTACTACTCTAGCAAAACTTAAAAATGTTAAAACTACGTCACCTTATTATGTTGGATATCTGTGGATACTCTTTCTTCCTTCTTCCTAACAAAGCATTTTAAGGATAGGGATCAAAAATAACTTTTAAACGTTGATTGCATTAAATATGTGAATGAAAGACATTTTAAAGAGTATAAGTTCTTACTGAAGTTCACTGCTTTTATTATATAAATATATTTATGTATAATATATATAACATATATATTCAAGACTTCTTTCTTAACAGAATTACACACACACACACACACACAAGCACACACACATGTACACGCACACGCCAGGGAAAAATAAAAATTTCTATAGTGAAAAGGGTTTAGAATAAAGGTACCATATAAAAGCAAAAGCACTTTGATATATCTAATGAAATGAGTGAGTAGAAAACTGCATCTTTGTAAATAGGTATACATTAAATGAAGAAAATAATTAACAGACAACAATCAGTGCAGAACAATTCACTTTCGTCTGCTTCCCTACTCCCACTCATTCCAAATAGATGTCTGCAATCTCTCCTTTCCCCTTTTCTCATCTTCAAATAAATTGTCTTCTTTTATTAAAAAGAAAAGAAAAGAAAGCGATCAATGCCAGGAAAGAGTAATGCTAGATTGTGAGAACCTATAAATGAACGTCACTGTAATTGTCTGCACTCATTCATAGAAAGAACCCCAATTTGGAGATCATTATTCAATGAATGATACCACTGGGGTGAAAAATCATTTTCTTTCCAGGAAAGTGAGAAGGATATTTTGTATTTTCAGCCCAGTCTGAGTCCAGACTTTGCACAGACATCAGAATGGCAGACTTGGAGAATGACACTGGACACCGGGCGTAGCGGCGGCACATTGGCTCTGGGTCGGGCTGCCTTCACCCGAGGTGACCCGGAGCCCTGATCTGTTTCCACAGCACAGTCCATTATACCTCTTTTCCCATGACTTGATAGTTTTTCTTTTTAAAGACAAAATTGTCCAAATTGAGATCTTAAGTTGTATGATCATCTTTCTCCTATCCCAAGACACTTCATTTCATATGACTTTTTAAAAATCTTTTTTTCATGTTTTATTTTTTTAACACATGTTTGCAGTGCATAAGAGTTACATGCATCCTGGAGGATGTGATCATGTATGTAACACATCTGTGCTGCGGGGTTGTCCTCCCCCGCCCAACCCTTCTTCCCTTTCACATTTACAAAAGCCCTATCTCCATTTTTTCCCTTTCAACTCTTTGTCTCTCTTTAAATCCCGTTTCCATTATTTCCCTTCCCCCCCCATCTCTCACCTCCCTTCTCAACTGAACAAGTTCTTACAACTTTCTAACATCTGTCCCCCAATTTGGTCATTATTTATACTTTCGATCTCTCCCACAACAGAAGTGATATGATATTTAAACTAGTGTGCCTGATTTATTTCACTTAACATTATGGTTTCAAAATTCATTCCTTTACCTAAAAATCCCTAAAGTCAATCCTTCTTTATGGCAGAGCAGTGCTCCATTGTATATAACCACCACATCTTCCTTGTCCATTCATCTGCTGATAGACAAATATGCTGCTTCCAAGATTTGGCTATTATGAACTGTGCTGTTATAATCAAGTGTGCATGTATCACTCTAATAGGAGGTTTTAACTCTTTCGGAGGATACCTAGAAGGAAAATAGCTGGGTCTAATGGAACCTCTAGTTTTAATTTTTTGAGGAATCTCAATACTGCTTTTCTCGGTAGTTGTACCAATTTACATTCCCACCAATAATGGAGAAGAATTCCTTTTTCCCTACACCCTCACCAGTGTTTGTTACTGGTTGATTTCTTGATGATAGCCGTTCTTTCTGGAGTGAGATGGAATCTCAGAGTTGTTTGAACTTGCATTCTCAAATGACCAGTGATGTTGAGCATTTTTTTTTCATGTATTTATTGACCATCCTGTTTTTATGACTGTGGCTTTGTTGTATAATTGGAAGTCTGGGATTGTGATGCCCCCTGTCTTACCTTTGTTGCCTACAATTGCTTCCCTATTCTAGGTCTCTTTTGGTTCCATGTGAATTTTAGGATTGGTTTCTCTAGTTCTCTGAGGAATTCCACTTGTATTTTGATTGGGATTGCATTAAACCTGTATAGAACTTTTGGAAGTATGGTCATTTTCACTATATTGCTTCTGCCTATCCAGAAAGAGGGGACATCTTTCATTTTTCTGATATCCTCTTGGGCCTCCTTTTTCAGGGTACTGTAACTTTCATTGTAAAAGTCTCTCATTTTCTTGGTTAGACTGATTTCTAATTATTTCATTTTTCTTGATGCTATTGTGAAGGGTATAGTTTCCCTAATTTCTCTCTCAATGAGTATGTTCTTTGTGTACAGGAATGCTACTGATTTTTGAATTTTGTTTTTCTATCCTGCTAAGCTACTAAATTTAGTTATAATTTCTCAGAGTCTTTTGACATGACAGAGTTATGTCATCAGCAAATAATGCTAATTTAACTTCTTACTTTGCTACTTATATTCCTTTTATTTCTTTCTCTTTTCTAATTGCTATGGCTAATGTTTCAAGGACAATGTTGAAGGGAGTGGTGATCGTGTGCATCCTTGGCCTATGACTATTTGAGATAGTATGGTTCAAAGTTGATCAGTAGGTAGACAGAAATGCTCAGAGTCACAGAGTTTTACTACAAGGGAAGAATGTTCTCATACCTAATACCAATAACCTAGAAGCTGAGGTAGTTGTCCTTTGTAAATGTAGCTTTATCCTCAGGTCTAAAACAATGTAAAAATGGCCTACCTGAAATTACTTTTCCCTGAGGAAAATGGAAAAGACATTTCATAGAAACTGAATATTGAATTCCCAAAACTAAAGCTGAGCATCGGCTTCACAAAAAGGTGAACTATCTGTCGAATTCTTACTTGATAGTTCTTAAGGGGATAAAAATAAAGGGAAAATGTATGAGCTTTTTATTTCTCAGTTTAGCATAGAGCATATGAATGAATTACCATCATTTCCATTCAATATTCATTTGGCAATCATGCATTAAGGCTTTCAGGTGCACTAATGTCTATCTTCAAGAAGTTTAAAGTTAAGGAGAGGGCACAGATAAGTAAAGAAATCTCATGTAACATGTAGATGCTGCAAAAACATAAAGTGAGAAAATGATGAGTAAACATCTAGCATATTACAACCTCTTAGGAAGTATTTCTGATCTTTTTTTGACTTTAGAAAAGTAAATGCAGTTCTATATTTTTAGTTCATGAATTAATTTCCTTAATTTTAACAATGTAAGTACACAAATTCCCCACCTTGAGAAATGTTTGAATCTTAAAGCTAAATGTAATTGGCAGCTATTTTTGAACATTTATAAACTACTTGTGGAAAAAGGTTTTGCTTCTGGATGCAAAGCCACCGGCGACTGCAATTCACCACAACTGCTCTGAGGCTGCCTGAATTCTTTGAATAAGGCATTGTGTGAAATTCCGACCTCATTGAATCTGCTGTTTAGCTGCGCTCTGTGCAGCCGCTGCGAATCTGCTCTGGGTCACCCTCCTGCTTGTGAAACCATTTAAGGCAAACAAGATGCCTGAATCATGAGACGAAACATAATACCAAAGTCAGGCTGCCACATTCTTTGCTACTTAAGTAAATTTCTACATTCTTTGCTGATCAAACTAAATTCTTGTTCTATATTTATATGGTAAAATCATTCGGACAAACGGAGCTTCCTACAAATATTAAATAGCACTAGGGCTGTATAGTGAAAGAGCAAAAAACAAACAAAAAAACTTGTATCATTCATTATCATTGACAGTGGAATAAAAATCAAAGCAAAGAAGATTGCTCCTGGTAAAGGGTACTCATTTAATTCTAGAGCAGAAACTGGTTGCTAAAACTGCTTGGATGAATTAATCAAAATATTTTCTCTTCTGTGTGTCAATTTCAGAGGAGAATTATCCTGAGAGTGTTTTATATTTTACCCTGCTCTGAAATGGCCCAAGAAATCATCAGGGGGGTGTGTGAGAGTGTGTGTGTACATGAGCGTGTTATGTGGGTAGATAGGAAATGCGTCTACTAGAATTGAGACCATATTCTCGTCTCATATGATGTGACAGTTCCTACACGGCAGCAATCACTGTACTTCCACCCACCTTGGTGACAGTCTCTAATCAATCAGTGACCTCGATGGCAGAGATTTTAGAGCCGTTACCCACACCTTCAGTCATCCCACTTGCCTTGCGACCAGTCTGCTTTCCAGTTCCAAAAATAGACTGTGCTGCTGACGGTAGGAGACATTCCAGACGGAGGTAACAACCGGCTAGTTTGAAGCGGCCTTCAGATTTTTCACATTATCTACGATATAAGTTAACTTCACTTATTCACCATACACTATCCTCCAAAATTTATGTATCTGGCCTACATTAATATGACATACAAATACTAAGTATAGATGCAAACCAAATTCTTAGAAAAGATATTTTAAGATCTGCAAAATATATGTGTTTTCAGAAAAGCTAATATTTTCAAAATTTATGAAAATAGTTTGAGAGTATAATTGGAATAACGGCTGTGTGTGTTTTTGCTTATTTATGTTAGCACATAAAAGTTGTTGCAAATTAGAATGTGTCAAATTAAAAGGGAACAAATAAATTCAGTATGTCCAGATGCACATCCATCTTAATAAGTTGTAATATATCATTAAAAATGTCATTAGAAAATGTCATTTTATAAGGCATAAACTATATAAGATGTTTTCATATGTAAAATAAGAAATAGATGATGAGAAAATTAATTTAAAAATTAAAAGCATTTAACGTTATGCTGATTTGGAATGAGGAAAAATTTCCATACCATTTTATCTTTAATTAATCTTATTCTGTATTCTTTATATTTATACTGGCAAAATACTAATTTGGGGCAATGTTACAAGGTGGAAATGCTAATTGATAGAAAGCTAGAGATTGTTGTGATGGTTAATTTTAGGTGTTATCTTGACTGGGTGAAGGGATAACCAGAGAACTGGTAAAGCACGACTTCTGTGTATCCATGAGGGTGTGTCCAGTGAAATGGACTATGCAGCAGTGGCCTGAGTGGGAATGTTCAGTCTTAGTGTGAGTGGGAACCACCCCAATAACTGAGGACCAGATAGAACAGAAAGTTAACGCAGAGGATTCCCTCCCCCTCTCTCTTGGGGCTTTGTCCTTTCTGCTCTTGGAAATCAAAATTTTACCTAGGCTCTTCAGCCATGGAAATCGCGGGACTCGCATCAACAGCTCCCAAAATACTCAGGACCTAGGCCTTGTGCTGAGCGTTAGCCCATCAGCTTCCTCAGTTTGAGGCTTTCAGACTCGAACAAAGGTACACTACTGGCATCTGAGGTTCACCGGCTTGCAAATAACCTGTCCTGGGACTTCTTTCTTAGCTTGTGTGAGACAATTTCCCTAATAGATTCCCTTTCAATTGTATGCGTGTGTGTGTGTGTGCTCTATCTATATCTCTATCTATATCTATATCTGTATCTATCACCTGTATCTATATCTTCTATAGCCCTCTATTAATTTTGCCTCAGAGAAATATTGACTCTTATGATTTAGATCTAGAATGTCCCCCAAAAGTCTTATGTGGTCAGAGGTGGGATTTTTGGAAAGTGATTGGATCTCAGGCACTGTACTCACTAGTGAGTTAATCCATTAACAAATTCACAGTTAAATGTTCTGTTAAAGGTGGGGCCCGCTGATTCCTTCAGAGAGTACGTCACTCTCCCCAGCCCCTTCCTTCCCTCTGCTACCAGCCTGCCATGAGGAGGGCAGCTTTTCTGTGTGAGTGTTTTCCACCATGATGTTTCTGCCCTGGAGTCAGCCAACCATGGACTAAAATTTTTGGAGCTGTACCAAATAAATTTCTCCACCTTAAGCATGGGTGCCAGGTACCCTGTCCCAGTTACTGGAAAGATAACACACAGTGTTGCAGCAAGAAAAGCTTAAAATTTAATTAGCCTGAATTAGGTTTTCTGATTAATGAAAAATTTCCTTCCAACCTAGTGATTGAGTTCATATAGATGTTAATGAACTAGATGTAATTAGAGAAGGGAAAACACAGTATCAGTACCTTTGTGACTATATATAAATTATTCAGAAGACAATATACAAAATGATATTTTCTTAAGAATATTGAATGAGATTTAGATGACATTGTTTTAACTACATGATGATTTTTTGGTCCATTAAAATTACATGCTTCCCTTAAGAAGTTTTAAGAAATTGCATCTTTTTTTTAATCACGTCACAAAAATATGAAGACCAGTCAGCCAACTTTTATTTAAAAATACAAAAAAAGAAATCATTTTCATTTCCTTTTTTATAGTAAAAACCAGATAAACTAATTGTTCATGAAGAAACAATATTCAACATATGTTTATTTAATTTTTATTCTTTCTAGGACACTATCGTAGAGACTAGAGATAATATTAAATCTCTGTCATTCTTTGCCAGTGGCTTATGTTCTAGTTTAGTTTTCCTAAAATAAAATCAGTAATCCACACACAAGTAATGAGTAACATGGTTGTACAAGATATGAGAGTTGTAAAGAAAATAAAGGGGTCAACCTTACATGTCAAATAGAGAAAGTACCAATATAAAAGACATTTGTAAGAAAATAAAATTTGAAACACTCAAAAAATGTCATATGGGGCCCTCAAGACTGGTAGTTTAGGGAAGGATGAGAGGTAGGTAGTTGTTAAATTTCATTTATTCCCACATCAGTCCTATAAATAACAGGATAACTTCAGGATACTAAGGGAACAGGATGTGCAGATGCAATTCTAGCTTTTAGAACATAATAAAAAGTGCCCTTGCATGCAAAAGGACAAATAAAGCATGATCTCACTTAATGTGTAATGTAAGACAGTTGAACTCAGAAAGAGAGGATAGAATGCCAAATATCAGGGTATGAGACGTGGAAGAACTTGGGAGATACTGATCCAAGAAGACAAATTTTCAGTTATGAGATGAGTAAGTTCTAAAGTCCCCAGTGTCCAGCGTGGTGATTACGGTAACATGGGTTGGCAATGATAATGCATAGCATACCTGAAATTAACCAAGAATATAGATTTGAAATGTTCACACCACAAAAATAAAATTTAAGGTAAGTATGTGGTAAGGGATGGTTTGTGAACCATCTTACTTCTGGTAATCATTTCAGAGTGTATACAAATAACAAAATATCTCATTATACATCTTCAGTGTATATAATTTTGATTTGTCAATAATCTAGAAAAAATAAACCACATATGGTAAGTATCTTCATAAAACTGTTTAAATATGATTTACTGGTATAACTGTCCTGTACTTTTGGAAAAGTTGACATTAATGAAAAAAGAGAAGATAGATGATGGATCAAGAGATATAGAGAGATGATAAAGTTGATTAACAGATGCATGAATATAAAGAAACATGAATAGATATATTAAATTGCAGCTCTCAGTTCATAAGTTTTAAGCAGCTTGCACGGAGTTCACATAAAAGCCACGGTGACCACATTTTATAAACAAAGAAAACTAATAAAGGGTTTGGCTTCAACTTGAAGGTTCCCCTGCCATTAAGTAATTTTCCTATGCCATATACTTAGCCCTTGTTATGACCTAATTACGCATAATTCTTTTAGAATAGGATCATTACAACTATGCTTATGACAAACTCAGCAACCATTTAAAGACATCAATACATGTGGCTAGGTAGGGACACGGAGTCTGCATCCAATTTGATAACCACAAAAGAAATGTCAGAATGAAAGAATCTTTTGAAAACAATATTTTAGTTTACCCTAGACTGAACCAAGATTGACACGAATACTGCATTTTTTACATATTTAAAGAAAAACAAATCATTGACTTTTAAGGCATCGTGCCCAGAAATTGCATGGTCTAATACAACACAGAATCACTCAAGGAAGAAAAACACTTTTATTCGATTCTTAGCCTCATCAAACAGGCCTCCAGAGAGGGAAGGCTTGCAAGGGACAAACAGCCTTCCCAACATGAATCTGGGAACTTACCCACCAGCTCAGCAGTGAGAGAATCATATTTTGAAAACTTGCAACACATTTGATAAACAGACACGTGGATTTGACAATAACATAATGATTGTTATTATCTATTCCAGTATATTAGCTATTGGATAGTATGGTCAATATGCCAAGTCAGGTAAGTAAACTCGATTAACAGAAAAACTATTCAATAAACATTTAATATAAAACTTTAATCACTGTCACTTCAAAAGTATGTGCTGTTGGACCATGGCAGTAGCCCCCCACAAATAATAAGACTAGTGATTCTGTCAATTATTGAAGATTAATGGTTAAATGAATGTTGCTTTCTTTATTTATGTTACATAGCAGATAAGACCTTCATATACAAATCAAGTTTCTAATCTGTCACCTAATGATATTAAGTTCTGTACCATAAAGCCACTGGCATTTATAGAAGGTAAAGCATACTTATTTTATCCATATTTATTGGTTATTCTTGAATTCAGTTTTTACATCTGATTTAATTCTGATTATTGTGATAAGTGATAGATGTTAATGTTCACATTTAAGGTATGCAAAACTTGACAACACCATAATGTTTGAGAAACTTCCTCTTTTTACAGGATGCCAATAATATTGGAAGAGAGACCTACCTAATGACCCCATTTTAACCTGATTATAAAGACCCTTTCTTCAAACAGGTTACATTCTAAGACACTGTGAACACACCCTCAACATATAAATGAGGGGGCACAATTTGCCCCCTGACATTGTGACTTCCATATTTTCTCCTGTTTGCTATAGGGCTGGGATATTGTCATTTCTCACCTCTCCAAGAGAGGAGTCTTATACAATAGATAAAATAAAACACATAATGAACCTAATAAACTATCCTGATGACCCATATTTTGGGCTATGTTTTATGCCAATAAGTCCTCACCTCATGCTTATGGAAGTGAATATTTATAGAACTAAACTCTTCATTTATTTAAAGGTACATTTTGTTTTCCTTTGGATGGGAGATGAATGTATAATATCTAAAAAAAACCTGACTTTACAAGTAAGTTGTAATGGAATCTTGTGTTACAACCTTAGTATGATTTTCAATGAGTGATGATTTGAAAACTGTTACTAATCAGCACAAGTCAAGGCTGTGATTGATGTAAACTATTAAACTTTGACACATAACGCATCCGTATATCAATTACGTGTTATTTCAACCCTTAAAATAGTTAAAACAAAAATCTGAATTAAAATTCAAAGAAAATCAGTAAAACAGTATCTTGATAAAAGCACAATAATCCACATTTTAAATCAAAATAAAAACCAAGAAAAAAATCTCTAGAATCTCTAGAAAATCAGAAAAACATTTCTAGAAAATTAGAAAAAAAAATCTAGAAGTTAGAACCATTATTTTTTGTTTCTTTCAATCTAGTTTCTTCATTAATATCTAAGGAGCTGTGTCATAAAACAGCCCCACCACACTTTTTTCTTGGTTCATAGACCCATTTGCGGACTTATCAAACATCTGATCCTTCTCCTTAAGAAAATGCAGTTATACCTTTTATCCGCAGACACATTTTCCCATCCAGTCTTCCTCAAATGGAAGTACAGAAATTATTGAATTTTTTTTAACATTTTTGAATAAAAGTAAATTAACTTTGAATCAATATTCCAGTTAATGGTAGTATAGCAGTCTAGCTCAAAACTTTCAATTTTAGAAACCCATAGAAAGTTCATTATATCTAATTTTAAGTTTTTCAGAATAATTCGATGCAATATATATAAAGTGTTGGAAATATAGCAGAACTGCATTTACATCCTTCTTCTTTGGAGTTTCTTTTATCCTTAACATTATGATGAAGTCACCATTTTTTAGGTCCTATTTTTATTGTTCATCATTTAATGTCATCCTTAAAGTGGGATATTTTGTATTTCTGGTGATACACTCTAAAGCTTAAAGTGAATCAAAATATCAAATAATTAAAATAGGATGAGCTTACACTTCCGTATCTGTAGTATGGAAGCTTTGCACCTAGATTGTTTGTGTAATGGAGATTTTCTGAACAGCATTAGAAAATGATTTCATTTCCAGAGAGTTACAGCAAGAACATATATCTTCTGTGAGAATCTAAAGTATTCCCTTTGGAAATGTTGCTTGTTATCTTTTTCTTACATTTGAATCACTTCTACAACACTCTTGCCAGGAATTAATTTGGCTTCTCTATCCAGTCACTAAGAAATCATTCGTCTCCCAAAGTACAACAACCAATGTGAGCAAACCCAGAGAAACAGACATTTTGGGGACAAGACACTGTGGGATTATAGTAAAGCCTCCAGGGTAGAATCTGGCAAATTTAAGAGGAAACCATCAATAACTATCCCAATTTTTATTTATGAAAATGAAATAAGATAACAAAGATAAAGTGGAAGACAATGCCATCACATACTTGGGTTTCAAATAAATTTACCTTCCATTAAACCCAACTCTCTATTCAAATCATTCAGGAACATTAAGTCAGTTTCCATGTCCACAGGAATTGGTATGATAAATAAATATTTTCCTCAACACTCCTCCAAAGAGATGTAAGGTACACATTACTGGAGCGCTTGCCCTTGATTTTTTT